>WAAG01025500.1:105208-153297 GCA_013390105.1 Tichodroma muraria
TTTTGCATAGGATCTACTTTTTCCTGTGGCCTTTTATCTGAGTTTGCTCTTGTCTTCTACCTTCACGATGTCGTTTTGAAATTTTGTGTTTCCCGTAGTTCTGTCACGTAATCTTAGTGCGATTTAGGATGTTTTCTGTTAGGGTTGAAATACCTTTTCTTTCCTGGCTCTGATAATGAGTTGAGCAGTGCTTTGAGCTGTGTGTTGGATTTATTCTCCCCACCCTTGCCCTCCATCAGGCTTGTTCCTTCCTCTTTACTGTGGAAGTGTAAATGCAGAGCAGCCCTACTGGTTTGTGCTGGGTTTCACTGGGCCACCAGCTCCAGTAGAGACCTGGCTGGGGTTCTTTCACTTAACACATCACAAACAGAAAATGAGTGGCTTTGTGCTTGTGTGCTTTGAGGGAGGGTGCTGCTGTTCAGGCTTGGTCTGTGCTGAGGGGGTATTCCCAAAGTCCCTCCAGGATCTAAGTACATACACAAGCTTGGGATCATGAAATGCTCTTGGGGTTGTTTTTTTTTTTTTTTTGTTCCAGTGACCTTAGAAAGATGTACACGTGGTAAAGGAATTTGACTAAGTAATTCATGTCCAAGATTTACATTTAAAAAAAAAAAAGAGAAAGAGCTTAGAACTTCCTACTCTGACGATGCTTCTCTCCTTCTCACACTCCCGCTTTCCATTGTTTTCCCTGGGGCTTCTGAAACCTAATTAAATTCTAAGTAAATTTTTCTATCACAATTGGCACACAGTGCTATTGACAATATAAACAATGCACACAAATTGTTTAATGCAGGAGAGGGAGATAACAAAGAGGGGGAGGTAAAACCTGCCTTGCTCACAGGAGCTGCAGCCAGAAGTTTTGCATTTCCAACGTCCTTTAGCGCAAACCCAGCGGTTTTGGGCAGGTTCAGTTCCAGTGTCCCTCACCATCAGTCACCAAGGCAGCTCTCCCTGAGGGAGTAGATTGTAGAATGGAGTGAACTCTGGCTTTTGGGAGGCCAGAGTACAGGAGCTATGTCACTTTTTGGCCTTAAAGGCCGCCAATTGGATCTGTGGCTATTTAATGGATCCCAGCGATGTTTTTGGAAGAGACAAGTGATTGCCTTTATCCTGGGCTCCCAGTGCCTCCCCAGGGGAAGCAGTGGGAGCTGTCCCATTGCAATCAGGCTCTGGTAGCAGCTTCTGCTGTGCTGGCACTGTCTGCACATATTTGTTACAGCATGGGGAGAAGAGATGTGTTTCATAATAGATATAAGCTTCCTAATTTCTATCAAGCACTCAGGCTCTTTACAAATGACAGAATAATTGTTGAACTGATTTAATTGGTTAATCACCATTGATTGTGGTTTTTCTCTGTGAAAAGAAATGGATCTCAGGTGATCCAAGTATTCCTCCCTGAGAGGAAGAGAATTGTGACAGTTGACACCAGCAGAGAATCTGCCACTAAGGGACAGCAGGTTGGCTGTTTAATTACAGGAATTAAAATATGTTCATATTGGCTTGTTTGTGAATGATTTCCCATGACTCATTGGTTTTGTTTCACTAAATTTTGAGTGAAATAATAAAGAAATATTTTACTCCAATCAAATAAGATTTGTAGCCTAGTGCTCAGTACTGTAATGTGCAAAAGCCTGTTAAGCATTTAAACAAAATAGGAATTGAATTAGTGAGACAGTGAGGTTTAAAAAAGGAATTGCTCTGTGTGAGGTATCTCTGCTTCCATGAAGACATCTGGATTTTCTGCTCACTCTGCATATTTGGTGGTGTGGAACAACTTTAAGCATATTATTTTTGAAACATGTCAGCTTCCAGTGGCGCAGGAGAATGTAATGACATGGCCTGTGACATGATTTGCAGGCTGAAGTTCTGCTAGCCAGTGTTGCCCCACTGGTGAAGAACCAGCTGTCCTTTAGGATAATATCAACCTATTAGGTATTATATATACCTTATAATAAGGGCTGCTCCTGTAGATGGAATCATTTCCCTGTGGTGCCAGTGGGTGATGTGGGAGATGGTTCAAGTGCTGGACATTTCCTGTCATTTCTAAGGAAGAGCTGATTTTTCCCCAGTTGGATCTAAGTTCAGCTTGCTCAGACTTGGGGTGTTTGATGTAACTTGAAGCCAAATCAACCTCCATCAGCTCATCTGCTGAAAAAATGAGTAACTTAAGAACTGCTTCAAATCTGACAATGGCAGTCTCTAACAGGTTGTTCGGTCTCTGAAGTGGGGGGAGCTTGTGCAATGCTGTTAGAATTCCAAGTTCTGGGAAAGGCTGGGAAGTGGTGCCAGCAAAAGTTCCCATCTCACATCCCCTCTTGTTTGGGGTTTTCCATGGAGCGTGCTCCAGGCTGCAGTGTCCTGGAGGAAACACCCCAGGGGACTGGTGGAGGTGGCAATCAGTGAAATGAGGGGTCTGCAGGTGACTGCACCATGTTTGATTCCCCTTTTCCTCTTTGGGAAGGGGATGACCTCGAGCTTGGCCATTCCTCCAGTTCAGGTGTGGTGTTGCTTCAAAGCCTTCCTATTGATATTTTGCCTCCCTTATGCCTTTAAGAGGTGAGGGAAAAGCAGCAGCTGAAAAGCTGCTGAGCAGAACATTCTCTAAATTGCTCTTCCAGAGGCTATAAAGGAAAAAAGACCCTCAGGTGACCTACCTGTATTTGGTTCCTGCTTGTACAACTTGTTGTGTGGTGTTGGTGTAGCAGGAACAGCAGTGTCCTGTGCTTTTCCTGGAAAAGCAGAGTAAGAACAAGAGGGAGTATTTACAGTAGAGTCAAAACATGATCTGGGCTGGCTATGGAAAAATTCCAATGGGCTTCAAATCTGGAGATATTTCCTGACAAATTGTACTGATGCCTTCTAGGGTAGGGGTGTTTTCATAGGCATAAGCGACTAAAATGACTGAAAACTGTGAAAAACCAACTTGAAAGTCTGAGGGATACATTTAAAAGAAAGCTAGACCTGAAGGGAGGAAAAAAAAAAAAATCTAACCGTGGCATTGACTGTCTTTGTGATAAGGTCTCAGATTGTTCTCAAATAATTAGCAGGATATAAATATATCAGTTCAAAGAAATGTTCGAATCTCTTCTGACAAACATTATTATCTTGAGACTTTCTTTTTATCTGCAGGCATTGTTTCTTGTGCATCCATGGTTACTTACTCTCCCAAAAGGGGAAAGAAAAAAAAGACTTATCTGTTTCTAGGTATCGTGTTTTACCTCTGGCTAGAGCTGTGCTATGGGTGAAAGTTTTTCTGCATAGTCTATCCTGGGAAACGGTCAATAACTAAACCAGAGCAAAAGTTAATTACCAGCCAGTTGGTAAGGCCATTAAAAACATGCCCGGGGGAAGAAGAGGCTCTGGAGATAGAAGGGAGGTAAGGAGCGAACACTTCCAGGTGTGAAAGGGAAGAGAGCAGTTCATGTGCGTGAAATAAAAGGAGCCAGAAGTTTATACCGTGGAAGTTAAATATGATTTGCTTAAAGACCTTTTTGTTGAAGAAAAAAGATTTTTTTTTTCTCAGATATGTGGTTTGGGTTGGAAGGGACCTTAAAGGTCGTTTTGTTTCACCCTGCTGTCATGGGTGGGGACACCTTCCACAGCCCAGGGTGCTCCAAGCCCTGTCCAACCTGGCCTCTGATGCCAAGGAATAGGAGCACACTTTGGTATTTTTTTGCTGAGCAAATGCTGGGAGTGTCTGAACAAATCCTAACTCCAGCTTTTCCCGGTCTCTTTGTCAGGAGCCCCTGGAGCACACAAGGCACCGCCTTCTCCCTCGGGGGCTCCTGTGTCCCGCTGGCTCGGTCACGGTGGGATGGCCCCGGGCTGGGAGCGGCCAGCGTGGCCGGGAGCAGGGGCAGCCCGGGCGGCTGCTGGGAGACGGGGGGCTGGGGGACGGGGCCGGGGTGCCCTGGGCTGCCGGCTGGGAGCCTGCCCTGCACGCCGGCCCGCTCGCCGTGGTTAGCGGCAAAAACGGCGGAACGGCGATGATGGGGCAAAAACCAGACTCGGGCGTGTCGCTCCGGGACACAGACAGCATGACACGGATGACAGCTCGTTCCAAGACAAAAGACTTAATATCTGACTCCATCTCCTTGTATATGAAATTTATGGGCCATAAATTGGAGCCATGTTTGGAGGATGACAGTGCCGCCTTTCCAATGCCACTGGTCAAC
The DNA here is from genome assembly GCA_013390105.1 of Tichodroma muraria. Taxonomy (NCBI): domain Eukaryota; kingdom Metazoa; phylum Chordata; class Aves; order Passeriformes; family Sittidae; genus Tichodroma; species Tichodroma muraria. The sequence goes on from WAAG01025500.1 coordinate 109,384, forward strand.
CCAGCAGTCCATCAGCTTTCTCCTCCTCCATACAAGAATGTAAACAATAAGTTATTTACACAAAGGGTGTGAGAAAGTTCTGGAGAAAAATGAGGACACCAGGAGGCTTTTAGAAAATTTGAAAAAATCGGGGTGACATGGGGGTACTTTGCTAGTGTGCTTTTTAGTATGAGTTTAAGTGCTTGAGAAGGATGCCTGGGTCTCGTTCAGCCTAGGTAAGAACTAGCCCCATTCTGTCACACAGTCTGTATTTTAATGAGCCTCGTGCAAGCAGTCTCTGTGCTCCACAGAGCAGGGGTGATCTAAGAGACTTGTGGGTAGTAATTCATATTCTGTAGTAATGGGTTTTCTCTAACTCTCCTTCCTGCTTCCCATCTGCTGTAGTTTTTTTTACTGAGTAAAAATTCAAGGTTTTATAGATGAGAATTCACGTTCTGCTTGGTGTCATGAAGGACAAACATTTGCTGTGGGATGAGACACTTGACTTGCTGCTGCACTGAAGGTGTGCAGGGACCTCCAGGGAACTGAGGCCTTCCTGAATGGAAACAAAAATAGTGAATTTAATCCTAAGTGCTTAGGTAGGACCTCATCAGTCCATGGGCTCAGTCACCGATTGCAGTCTCAGCCCGGGATATGTGGGCAGCCTTTTCCTGCAAAGGGGGATATCTCATCCTGCAGCCCCAGGGGGAGGAGACACATGGAAAGAACAACCACAGAGGGCTCTGACTGCTGATGGTGCTGCTGGAGTTGTATGAGGGGGAAACACAAAGCACTGGGGGGTTTGGAGTGGGCTGTCACTGTGGGCAGCTTTTCCAGAACTTTGATGTAAAGGCTGAGTGCTGCCAGAGCCTGAAGAGTGAGGAGGAGGCAGAACCCTGGCAAAACTGGGATTTCCTCAGGTAGGAATTTATAGGAGACCTGGAAAGCAAGCTCGGGGTAGGAAATGCTGCAGAGCTGGAGCTCGGCTGCTGTGGGACTTGAGGGGCCAAAGAGGAAAAATCACTTCAACATCTGCATGAAAAATCTGCTGTGGGTATTATTTCACTATTGCTTTATTCTGAAACCAAGTAAATGTGGCATTTTGTGACATGGTTTAGTTGTACCTGCTGGGATTCAGTCAAACATTGGACTTGATCTTGGAGGCTTTTCCCAACACCAATGAGTCTATGATTTAAGTTATTTAGAAATCAACTAGCTCATAGATTCTAATTTGGACCTGAGTTTTCTGGATGTGACAAAAGGAGATATGGAGCCTGAAAGGCAGGAAGAGTTTTGCAATGAAGGAGATTTCCCTGAAACAGCTGATACGAAGCAAGGGACAAGCACAGCTGAGAACATGGCATTGGGCAACAGACATAACTTTTTTTTAAGGCATTCTCTAATACAAATTAGTCCAAAGAAGTAATTTTAGTTGCAAGAGCCTAATGAAGCCGTGTGATGTGAACAGAAATAGCCAACACAGAGCAGTAAATGAGGCCATTCTGGTCCTGAGAAGTACATTTGGCAGAGAGAGCAGAGCAGCTGAGAGGGGGTGCAGAGCCCTGGCACAGGGGCTATCACCTTGGATGTGTCACTGCCTTGGACCTCCCTTCCCTCTGGGCAGCAAGCAGGGCCTCAAATCATGGTTGTGAATTAAGCACAAGGCAGAACTTGATTTGATGAGGACTAGGCACTAACAACTTTTAACTAATGCTGTCAGCGAGGGTGAGAGTAACCAAGCAGCTTTTGGGTGTACAGGTACAGCAATAGGTGTTTCTTCAGGGTTTAGACACTTCCAAGTTTATGCTTTTTATCCCACCATAGTTTTATCAGTTGATTTTATTGCAAGATAGTTCAGAGATTGTAACAGAAGTGATGATGAGCCTGAGCTTGGACCGGTTTGTGGGAAAAGGTTATAACCTTAGCACTACAGAATGTGGAGTTCGTTGAAACTCTTTTTCCTCTGCTTGCCCTTGATGCACTGTGGGATTGGAGCTGGGTGAATTTTCACAGAATTTGGGGTTGAAGGTTTCCATCCTTGTGATCCATTGCTGTTATGTCAGCGTTTGGGTTGACAAGTCTCTTCTATGAAAAAATGCACTTTGTGGTTGAAGGTGGCAGCAGTTTAATGCTGGGGAGCTGCTGAAGGGCTGTGGAGGAAGGTGACCCTGCCTGGCTGGGCTGGCAGCTCCTCCAGCCCACGGGGTTCTGGTCTGGCTTTAGTTGCCTGTTTACTTCTGTGTTTTTATGGCACACACAGAGGCAGATGTCGTAAGCATTTCCAACAACAGATTGAGCTCTTTGTGGGTAACAGTGCCCACTGGAGGGGGAGTCAGCAAATTCGTTATTGAGAGAATCATTGCTTATGCTGGGACGATGAGCAGGTTCTGTTGTTATGCTTCAGAAGCCAAAACATGTAATCTAAGAGTCCTTTTCAGGTTAGCAAGGCTGGTGCACAGCTAAGCTTCAGTCTGAGCTTTGGACCATGTTTGTGCTCTCCTCTCTGGGGAAGCAAAGCACAATGCTTGCCTTTTCCAGGCTTTGTTTCCTAGGCTTTAGTTTTTCTGTCTTACATGGAAACTCATGTTCTGGAATATACAACAAAAATTCATTTCGTTTATGATAATACATGCCCAACACTCCAAATCCCAAGGGAGGGATTATTAAGCTTGTATTTCTTCATTGTTAATGATTCTCCAAAGGTGATGAGATTAGTTATCTTAGGAACACGAGGTAACTGGTTTTTTTATTAGTTCCTGGCAGATGGCAGCTGGGTAATGAATGTGGAGGGAGTGACAATTCACAATCCCAGGAGTTCAAAAGAGAATTTTTGGTCTCCAGAGAGTGGAAATGGGCCTGTTCAGCATCTGTGAGCTAAATTTCTGCTGTCCATAGGAAATTTTTTTAGCCAGGAGACCGAGTGATGAAAATTACTACTTTGCGTTTCTCTGAATTCTCTGGGCTTCACAGAAATTAATTATTCTTTCTTAAAAAGAGAAATTTATGTTTATTAACTGTAAAATTCACTGTGAGTTTCTTTTAGCTTTATACTGGGGGGGNTGGAAAAACTTCCACATCTGGGAGGAAAATATCTGTACTGATTATATATAAACAGGAAAAAATAATTTACCTTTTCCCTTCCTTAGCCTGTGTTATTAATTTAATAGTAATTTAATTAATGTTAATGTTTTCTACATGGAGGCACAAAGAAGAGAGCTACAAAAAATCTCTCAATGGTTTTCAAAGTGTTGCTCCAAAGGAGCTCCACTGCTTTGGAGCTTTCCTCCTCACCCATGCAATCTTCCTGCTCTCTCCTTCCATCTCAGTTTCACTGTGGATTGTTCCCGGGGCTAGGGACACTCTCCATACTTCCCAGGAATTCCAGACACAGCTTTTCTCCAACCACTTGCTGTAATTAAGGTGGAACACACTGTTTTCTTGATGAATGGGAAGCTCAAATCCATTTACAAAACATATTTATCTGTGTTATTTTTGGGGCAGCATTATGGTTTGGCAGAGTTTGTGGTCACTGAATGCCAGTTCCACTTCTTCCAGGGATTTTCTCTGTGTTGCTGGACAAGCCACTGTAGATAGTCTGAATCTGTAAAAAGATGATGCAGATTTGCATTTATGGAGTGCAGTAAGGCCCTTTTAGAAGAGCAATGTGTGTTGTAAAGCAGCATTATGGTGATTAAAAAAGGAAGATCATCATCTTGAAAGTGCCCATCTAGAAACAAAATTGAAAGTAAACTCTTTGTGTATGGGTTTAGAGAAGAGGATTTTTTGCCTAGTCTGGTGACTGTTAATTCAAAGACCACTTCCATGTAGCCAGCAAAGATTATGACCCCAGAGCAGATGTAGAGTTTGGAGTCCTGCTGAGGTGAATCATCTCTTCAGAGCTTGGCTTTGCTGGCAACAAAAAGGAGGAAACAGCTGGAGAAAGCTGTGAGAGGCTTTTGGGGGTAGGCTTCCTATAGATTATTCTCTTAATTGCTTTAGCTGAGCGCACAAGAAGAAAGGCAGAGCCAGGGGAGGGGTCTTTATGAAGAACAGGTCCTTTCTGGGGGCTGATTATTGCCCTTCTGACTAGTGTGCTGTTAGGGCTGAACTTGGTTTCTGCATTGCATCATTTAACAAATACAAACATCACAGCAGTCTCCCCTTGCCACCTTTCACTTTCTCGAGGTGCGTGGTGTTCTACCTGCTACTGGGTGAGGAAAATATTAATTCAAACTCCAGGCATGAGACACTCATTACAGATTTGTGTTTTTCATCTCTTTCAGTGGGACTGGGCAGCAGCTTTTTGTCAGACCAGAGAGCCTGAGCTTGGACTGGTTTGTGCTTGGTGTCTGTAACCTCCAAAGGCAGGAGGATTCATCAGATATTGCTGGTTATCACTGAACACTTGGGAAATAATGAAAGGCAGGGACTCTGGCTGTAGTTGTTGAGGGTACTTGTTGCAAATAACAGAACACAACAATAATTCTCCAGGATGAAACCCCTGTGATTTATTATGGTTGCATTTCTGTTTGATACAAAGCTTTCCTCCTCCAGGCTCAGCTCCATTTTGTGGTTGCTGCTTCCTGGGTTTTGAAGTCCTCTAGATAATTAACTGATAAACTAATTGCATTCTAGCCAGGGTTCCTAGGGGAAGTATACTCCTGTTAGAGACAGGCAAATAGCTGCCAATGAAGTCATGAGATGTGGGCACCTGACTTGTGCCAGCACTTCTCAGACTAGCATGGAATGGTTTGGGTTGGAAGCTGTGGAGCTGCCCTGCTCTTCCTGACCTGCTGAGCTTGTTCCAGCTTTTCTCCTGGCTGCTGCCTGGCTCCTTGGTGCTGTGTGTACCTGGCAGCTGTGCCACGAGGTGCTGTCAGCTGGAAATCAGAGAAGAGACACCAAACAAAGTACTTGCACAGAATCACTGTTTTCACAATCTTTTCATTTTACTGTAAAAAAGGGATCTGCTTTGGAATAAATGCCAGTGACTGTTGCCTTGTTCTTTGACCCAGATGAACCAAGTCCATGTGTTTTTAGCACTGGTTCAGTCTTTCACTAGTAGATCCAACCCCCTCAAGAGGCACTTCAGTGAAAATCCAATACAGAGTTCTGGAAATCGTTATTGCCCTCAGATGCAGGGAAAATATACCAAGAAAAGCCAATCTGAGCACATCTGTGTTTTTTCCTTTCTCTGCTTTTAACTCATGAAATCATGTAAATGGCTTTATGCTTTTTCAGCATAAGAGGCTACCTAAGCCATTGCAGAAAATGAGTGGCATCTTGGGAACTGCTGAGTTTTTGCTGCTCTTCTTTTCACCACTTACTGAAGTTGTAATGCTAGAAGGGACAGACTAAATGTGGCCCTTCCCAGGTAAGAAGCACAATATCCTGGGGAAATAGATTTTAGCTGGGACTGTGGAGTGAAAGAGGAAGATGACAAAAGAGAATTGCAGGTTTATCTGTGTACTGAATTAATTTTTCTGAAAAACTGGTAGGAAAAACCCCCACTTTATGTATCTTCTAAGGTACTGTAGCAGAGAAATGGAGGGAATACATAAGTCTGCCCCAGACAGTTTGGTAGATAAAAACACACTTCATCAGGGATAGGTGCAGTGTTCTGGGAAGCTCCTAAGGGTTTTAGAGAGAGGTGTTGTTCAGTGATGTGCTGTTTGCCTGGAAGCTCCTTTGGATATTATTAGTAGCTCTCAATACTTCCCTTTAGATGATTAAAATATATAGCTGGTCATTTTGATAGGAGATTTAATTGCCTCCACTGAATGAGAGAAGGTCCTGGAAGAGTGTGTGGGAAGGTGGGGTTGGACCTGTGAGCTCCTTGCCTACAGCCAGAACCCCACAGCAGAGCCCCCTGAGCTGTGGGGCAGTGGTGACAGTCCTCAGGGCAGGTCAGGATCCTGAGGCCGTGGGTTGGGATGGTGCTTGAATGGGCTCGGCAGTGCCTCCCTGCCTGGGTTTAGTAGTTTGGGATGGGGTTTAGCCTCCTGTGCTGCTCTGTCTCATGGGGATGGTCAGCAATCTGGGAAAATGTGTTTTTGGGGAGCAGGACATCAGTGATGCATCTCAGTATGTGACCATAGCGGGTGCAAATCCCTCCTCCTCCACTCTGTGTGGTGCCTTTGCTGTGTATCTTTGGGACTGCTTTGTACAAACAGTTTGCTCAGTGCTAGGAGTCCTGTATACACATCTTTAATTTCTTCTAGTATGGGATTTCTGCTCAATTCTTTATTTTCCTATAATAGCCAATAAATATTCTAAGCACCGTGCTAAGGAGCATTCTACAGAGTGAATTCTCAACCTTTTCTACTGAAGTTGTTCTACTTATTAGGGAAAACTCGGTCTTTGAGAGAGAAGTGATGGAATAGAGTGATTATAGCCAGTGGGGTAGAGGACTCCCGGGATGGACAAAGTGAGATGTGTGTCTAATTGTGTCTCCTGAATATTTATTTATGCAAAAAAGAGCAGGCTCAGTAGGAGAAACAGAACAAGGTCTTCCTCTTAAGTATTCCGGAGCTCGTCTTTGATCGCGAGCGAGAAGGGACCAGCAAACCAGAGCGAGCTCTGGGGCGCGTCGGTGCTGCCCCGGGGGCGCCCGTGACCCACCGGGGTGCGGGGGCGGCACGAACCGCCGGGCTGAGCCTGCGGGGCTTTCAGCTGCTGCTGGGGGAAAGGGGCCGGGGAGCCGAGCGCCGCTGTGCCCCGACCCGACGAGCTGCGGCACGGCAGGGAAGCGGCCGTGTCGCGGGCGGGCGGCGTGTCGCGGCCGTATCGCGGGCGGGCGGCAGCGGCCGCAGGTGAAGGGCTCTCCTCTCAGGGCTGTGCCGGTGAGGCCACAGAGGAGCAGCTGCCCCGGGTCTGATCTCGGTGAGGCTTTGACCTGGGGACCTTAGGTCAGGGAATCACAGAATCATTAGGAAAAGACCTGCACGGTCAAGTCCGGCCTTAGAGCTGCTACCGCCCTGCTCAAGCGAGCGTATCGTGGGGTTCCACGTGTCCTTGATTTTGAACACTTCCAGGAATGGTAGCTCCACCGCTTCCCTGCAGAGCCAGGTCTCCTGGATTTCACAGGAGTGTGGTCAGAAGGTGCCTCTGGGCAAAATGGGTTTTTGACAAAAGAATTCTCGTTTCATCCAAACAAGAATTCCAGTGGGACACAAATCGCCTTTTTAAATCTGCAGTCATTCGATTTACGCTTCAGACTATTTGGCAAACCCAAATCACCTTGCTCTCCGCCTGACCTGAGCTCAGAGGTCGCGTCCTGCAGGGGACGAGATGCCGCTGCGTGTTCCCCCCGCTGCCTTGTCCCCTTGGGAAGCTGTTGGTGTGCGGGGAGGCCGGCGGGCGGAGCTGCGGGAGCCGTAAATCCGCTGCCGGGGGAGCTGTGCGGGGCGCTTGCGGGAGCGCAGAGCGAGGCTGGGTGTTTCTGTGCTGAGACAGAAATACGGCAGCCCGAGGGAAAGCAACAACAGTTTTTTAAATCCCAGACTTTATTTAGAAGAGCCTGTAAGTATTCGCAGTTCGTCTGAAACCCTAAATCTGTGCCTCATTTAGCCCCAGCCCCCAGTGGAGGAATGGAGATCAGTTTACATAAGCTTTTGTCACTGAAACGTTAGATTTATATGCTGTGGTTAAATCAGATTTACGGGACACCATTAACTCTGAGAGAATGACCCAGAGGATATAAAGAAACTTCAGCTGAGGAAATATTTTACTGTAGTGTCTGGAGGAGTTTTACACCTGACAGACGCTCGCACCCTTGTGCTGCTGAGAGTTACAGCAGCGTATTTCTGGCTGTAGAGTTAATGAGGTTGCTCGAGTGCATTTGAAATTCTGTGGCTGTAATTGGCTGTCATTTGGCTGCAGACAGCCAGGTTAACTCTTCCCCACTGGAGCTGGGGCTCCAGAACTGGCAGGACTTGTTCCCTGGGCTGGGAACACCGGTGTGCCTGGTGTCCTGCTCACAGGACCTTCACAGCCGGAATTTCGGAACAGCACAGCTGGTTTTAACAGCAGTTTTTATCATCAACAGATAGCAAAGAGTCTCAAAGTATCCATGGTCCTTGTATTGATGTGTGTAATCAAGGGAGCCTGGAGTGATTTAACGGTGGAATACTTGTAAGCTGCAAGGGAGCAGAAGATCCTTCCCCAATTTTCTGTCTGGATGTGTCCCTGTAAAACAGGAGCTTGATAGATCCCATCACGTTTCCTTCTCCCGACATCTGAAGCTGTGGGGGTTGATGAAAACTGTGATTATTTAAAAACGTGTCAGGAAATGGCCTTTCTTCTTTCACTCTCTTCTTACAGGCCAGGGAGAAGCTGGTTATTCCCTTCTGACAGCTGGGTGTGGAAGCTGTGCCCAGGGGCAGTGTAAATGGAATACCCTGATCTCTGTGGGTTTTCAGGGCTGAACTGTTGTGTGCATGATAACTGTGAATTAATTACTGCATATCATATAATTCCCTGTTTAGGGCAATATCTGATCCTTCTATTTATTCTCCAAATTACAAAGGAGGTTACTTAGAATTATGTTCTTCCTCTAGAGTAAAAATTACATAGAATTGGTAGAGCAGAACATACTATGAAGGAATTGTGATGTGTGTATATATATATTCATTCAAGACAGTTCTAAGTCAACTAGGTTAAATTATTAAATTGCTTCAAAAGAAGCTGTGAAATTTTGTGAATAAAAAAATCTGTGTAGAACTATTATAATCATGAGACAATGACTGAAGCTTTTGTCATGATATACTGATAGTGTCCATGAAAGGCTAAGAGATTAGACAAGTTGCCAAAGCAGAAATTAGACTGCAATTATGGGTATATTGGCTGGGTTTGGGGCTGAAGATAAGATTTTAAATCTTACAAACCTCTGGTATTTGCAGCAAAATAAATAACCTCATCTGAAAAGGCAAAGCAAATCTTGATTAATCCTGCATAGCAAACAGGACATGATTCAAGATACTGCTATGAGGTTTGTCATCATTTTATTCAAATGTGACCTCCTGGGAGAAGCAATAAATCTGGCACAGTAGAGCATTTAACTTCAAAAAACACCTAAGAGGCTGTTTAGACATAATTTTAAAGGAGCAACTGAGAGAATAATGCTTTCAAGCACAATGTTTTGGAAAGGACACCAACAGCATCATTAAAAAATGAATGAGTGAATAGAAGGAAAATGTAAAGAATATACATTCTGATTAATTTAAATTTAAAACTGCAAGAAAAGCTGAAAACATTGAGGAATTGACAGTCTTAATGAAAAAAGGCTAAGAAAGCACTCTGGAAGTGAGGCTTTACCAGCCTGGCACTCCTGTTCTGAGTTAACAGGTAATGGATGGTGAAGTACCAAACCATCATCCAAGTCACATTGAAGGGAAGGAATGTGACAGTGCAAGAGTAAGTGCAGCATTTGCCTTGGCACACGGTGTAGGGAAGCTTGGGGAGGCTCCCTCTCAGCCCCTTTTCCTGTGGGAATAGTCTCAGGAACTGCCGCAAATTGATGTGTCAGGAGGAGGTGGTCAAAACAGTCAATAAAGGAACCAAATGACAGGAACAGATGGCAGCATCCTTGGTGAAAAAGGAACTTAAATGTGAGCTATTAACTGTGGAGTAACCTGTCACTTAAATCAGCCTCAGTGCTACAGAGACAAAAAGGACATCCTTCATGGGAAGGAGTAGGAGAGGTGATGTGGGAACCACAGGTGTGGCTTCTGTACCAGCTCACTGAGAGAGAATAAAGATTATTGGACACATATATAAGCATAAAATGGTAGGAAAATAAAACTTTCTAAGGGATTCATGCCTGGCAAATCAGATTTGTGTGAAGGAGTTCATGGATGGGTGGATAAGAGTGGTCTAGTCAATATGTGTACATTTTTTCACAGAACTTCTAGCAAGGTCCCTTCAAAATAAAGCACCTTTTATTTACAGTGTAAAATGGATTGGTAACTTGCTAGTAGATGGGAAAGAGAAGGTAAGAATAAAAGTCTGGGTGTGAGTTGAGGAAGGTTTCCATGAGTCAGACAGATCAGTTTCTGGTTTTGTGCTGGTCCCTTTATTTGTGGCTTGATCAGCTTCTTCCCTTATCCGCTCTGTCAGTTCATTTTAAAACCTGGTGATGATACTTGGAAAACATCTTTGTTTTGACCATGAGATGATGTTAATTTCAAAGTGTATAATCTGCCACAATGAGTTGCCAACTTGAAACTATTTATAAATTTTATTTGTGGGCAGAGGGTAAACTACTTTCCCACTGTTTTAGGGGATGAGCAGCTCTGGATTTCTGGTGTGAATGCTCTTGTCCTGCACTCATCAAGTGGGTGTTTATTTGTGCTGCAGACAGATATGGTCACGCCTGCTGCAGTGTCACTGGCTTATGGAAACGTCTCCAGAAAGGTTTTCTTATTTGGGCACAAAGTATTTGGAACAGCCAAACCACTCTAAGTATTTTCAGCTGTGCTGGAAGAACATAATAGAGAAATTTGCTTCTATTAGAGGACACTGTGCCCTTTGCAGGAGCAGAACACGTCCCAGCTGCTCCTGTTCCTTCCAGCTTTCTCCTTCACCTGAGGGCGACACACATCGTGCAGGGCTCGGGGCCAGACTTGACACACTCGGGAATGAATTACCTGGTGCTTCTGGCCGTGCTCTCTGTGCCCTTTCCTGCTCCGTGGGTGGGGAAGGGTGCCAGTGCCACGCTGACAGTGCTGGGTGTTGCTCTCTGAGCTGGGCCAGTGCTGTCCCTTGTGCCACCCTGCTGCCAGCCAGGGGTGCAAGGCTGCAGCTGGGATCTCAGCAGTGAACTGGTTCTCCCAAGGTTCTGCACGGAAAGAGGCGTTTCCGTGTAACTGCTGCACAAGCAGCTCCGGGGGTGTCAGCAGCAGAACCGGGCAGTGGAACACGGGGTGCCAGCCCCTTAGCTGGGTCACTGCTCTGCTGCCTGCACTGTGTAACCATCACAGAATCAGCAGTGCTGCTGTCTGCTGTCACCTCCCGGCCCTGCAAAGGGGCATGTTGTGACAAACTGTGTGTTAAGGCGTGAAAAGTTATTTTTAGCTTTCCACCTGGAATAAAACGCCTCATTTGAGTGTGGTGGGCTAAATATTTTCTGACACTGTAATGAACAGCCTGGTTGCCAGAAGGGTTGTGCTGCTATTAATAGACCTGTACCTCTGTCTCAGTAAGTTTTAGGCACCTCTGTTTGGAGCTGTGGGAATTGGGAACTGAAATGCAGAGGGATATTGCAGAGGGAGGAATCCTTCCCTGTGAGAGTGGTCAGGCCCTGGCATGGAATGCCCAGGGAAGCTGCGGCTGCCCCTGGATCCCTGGAAGTGTCCCAGGCTGGGAGCTTGGAGCAGCCTGGGATGGTGGAAGGTGTCCCTGCCATGGCAGGGGTGGCAATGGATGGATCTTGAGGGTCCCTTCCAACCCAAGCCGCCCTGGGATTCCGTAATTAATTCTAAGGGATGCCACATCTGACAGCTCGGAGCGTCTGTTAATTCCCCCTGGATTTTGTTGGCATGGAGCTCCCCAGCCCAGGCGCTTGGGGGCAGGGGAGGCTCCCAGCCCGAGCCGGGAATGCTGAGAGGGCAGGGATGCTCTGGCCTTGTCTCCCGTGGCAGGGGAGCAGCAGCAGCGCGAGTTCTGTGCTCGGGAGGAGGAGGAGGAGGAGGCAGGCTCTGCTTGGCTGTGGGGCCGGCAGGCAGGGCGTGTGCAGGCACAGAAAATCACCACGGGTCCCTTCAAGTGACTCTGGCCCAGCTCGTGGAACCTGTCCGAGGTTTGTCCTTGAGCACTGCCGTCTCCTCGGAGATGAAGACGTGGCTGTGCTACGCACAGATGTGTTCTCTGGCTTTCAGGGCTCGTCCTTGGGTTTTCAGCAGCGTGTTGAACAGCAATGTGAAAACTCTTGATTATCAGCCGTGTCCCTTGGTCCTTGTGTTGTCTTTACGTAGCTCTCTTTTCCTAATATTTGTTGCTAAAATGCACTTTGGTTTAATTAAAAAAAAAATCTGTTATTTTTTGTTCTTGACCACTTCAGCCTCTGAATCCTACCATCCAGTTCTAGTTCATTGCTATAAATTATTTCCATGCTTTTTTTTTTTTTCAATCTTTTCTATCTTTAAAAGTACTAGGAAAAGGAAAGGATATGTTTTTTTTTTTTTTTTTAGCTGAAGTCTTGTGTCCAGTCTTTTCAAGTTATCTCTTTCTATAATAAAAAGTTGGTAGTTAAACCTGTAATATTTTCAGATTTCCTGGATCCCTGCTCTGAAGCAGTGTAGCTCTGTGCATACATACAATTAAATGTGCAGTTGGGGAAACTTGGTGTTAAGAGGAGGAGACTAAAGCAGTGTAAAAGCCAAGACACTGTTCTCTGGAGTGATGGATTTTGTGCACAATCACTGCAAGCTGTTGCAGTTTGTATTGAGTTCTTCATTAAAATCTTTTCCTTGCTTGCTTAGGGCTAAATTTGACTCTCCCCACTTCATGGAGCCACGCTCGCAGTGCAGGCTGAGCAGGGAAAAAACCCTGATGGTACATGCTAAACTTGGATATTAAGCCACATGACTAATTTTACTTTTGAAATAGTCTTTTTTTTTTTTTTTTCTTTCCTTTTGTGGCATAAGAGGCTTATTTTACCTGACTTAAGGCTTCCCACACAAAACTAAGTGAGCACAGTATGGAACAGCTTATTTTAAGGTGGAAAAAGTCATTAGCTGTCTCCTGCTGAGACCTTGTATCGAGAAAGCCAAATTACAACTCAGTGAAGTTTGGCATGAAGCAGAGGTAAATTATTGTTTATGGTTTTACAGTTTCCTGCTCGGAGCTCTCAGCCCTGTTAGCTGAGCATGGTCCATGACCTTGTGGGGCGGTCAGGGATGGGGCAGGAGCTGGACTCGAAGAAGGGATTTGTTAGAACACGCAAATTAAACGCTGGCTTCTCCTTTCCTTGCAGCAACTGAACGTCCTGAGCACAAATACCTTGCAGGCAGCTTTAGACCGAGAACACAAAATGCCAGAAATGTTAGTGTCTCTGAAAGGATCTGTGACTGCCTGAGCAAATGGGGTTCCTGGGGGCTTGAGGAAATAGCTCAGGATGCAGTTTCAGGGGTAACATGCCACTACAATTAATGGCTTTTTTTTTTTTTTTTACCATCTCTAGTTATAAATGTTTCAGGGCTTCTGGAAATATTTCATAGGAGTAGTTTCCATAGATTTTATTATGTTAAATATATATTTGTTCAGCACAGCAGAAGTAGTTTGATAGAAAAGCATGTTCAAAAAAATGCCTTGTGACTCTTGCAAAGTTTTCACACACAGAAGATTTTATTCATAATTTGAATTGCAACCATGTTTTTTTTTTCCACTGTCACTCATTACATTAATAAGTCTGTTAAGTAAAGGGCTCCTCGCTGCTCTGAGAGCAGATTTCAAAATCCAGTTGCTTTTTCTCAGAGCCTCTGTGTTTGTTTTGGGAGGGTGTGCAAGTCCTGTGCTGCTTTTCCAGACATCCCTGTCTGTCCTGATGAGGAGGAGGGGACATCCCTTCTCTGTGGGGCAGGAAAGAGGAGAGCTGTAGGATGTAAGAACTCTAGCATCACAGAATTAATCATGGAATGTTAGGTGTTGGAAGAAACCTTAAATCCCATCCAATCCCACCCCATGCCGTGGGCAGGGGCACCTTCCACTGTCCAACATTGCTCGAGGCCTCATCCAGCCTGGCCTGGAGGCAGCCTGAGAATCAATTTGGGAACCTGTTCCTGTTGGCAGCTTCTGGAAACCAAACTATAAATGCAGACAGAGCTGTGATTAAGCCCTGGTTCTGAAATTATTGTTGAATTCAACTCTTCCTGCTTGGAGAACAGGCAGAGGAGCTGCTGGTGTTTCATCTGTTCAGGACACACAGATGCACCTCAAGTTGGAAGAACAGCCAAGCATCTCTTTTTGTTGAATTAGCACTTGTTATTTAAATGGGAAGCAGAGTAGCTTTTGTTCCCAAGGGGTTCTGCCAAGACTCTGTGCCTTGTACAGCACTGAGAGACTATAACCAGCACACTGTAATACACAATATTTTCATAAAATAAATTCTTGGCTTCTTTAACGGTAACCTGAATAGGAACAATATACGATTATGCCTTTTAAGCATTTCTTAACAAGGCTTTTCCTGAGCAGTCACTGGAGCAGCAGTGATACAAACAAGGGCATTAGCACTCCGACCACAGTAACAGCATCATTAAAATGCAACTTCTGAGGTGCACTGCTTTAAATTTGCCTCATTATATGTGCAATTAGGGAACAAACAATAAAATGGCTATAATTTTTCTGCAATTTCTTATCTTAACTGCCTTTTTTAAAGCTTAATTCATGTTAAAGAAAAAAAGAGGAGCAAGCGGTGGGCTGAGCCCAAGTTTAACAAGCAGAGCCATCCTTAGGAGTGATGGATGGGCACTGCCTGCACACAGCCCTGAGTTCCTGTTTGCTGTGGCAGGGAAAAATGGGTTCCTGCTTTCAGATCCTGCCTGTGCTTTTTGCCCCTCACTGGGGAGGGAGCATGCTGGTGGAGTGAGGAGGGAGAGATCCTGCCCTCACCAGAGCAACACCCCCACTCCTGCAGGGAAATGGGAGCAGAGCTCTGGAGCTAGTGCTGCATGTTGGTTCTGCTCAGATAAGATGTTAATTAAGATAGCAATCAGGCTGAAGGTCTGATTGTAATAGATATACTCTATTTGTATGTAAATTTGTGTTCCATCATTTTGGATGTGTTCAGCCGGACACATCCGTGAGCTGTGGGTTTGGCACTAGTCTGGAGCCAGAGCTGTTCCAGCAAGGATAAATGGGAAAGTCTTTTTTTTTTTTTTGTCCAGATCTACTAATCCTCATCCATGTTCATTTGGAATGCCACTGCAGAGGTTCCAGTATAGGTATTTTGATTTTATTTATTGCTGGTAACCATTGTTTGAATAGATGCTGGATTTGTGTTGGTTGGGGAGCATCTGGGGAAGAACAGGATGAGGATAACTGTGGCATCTAACAAGGAGAAATCCATGTGGCAAGTGGGACACGACTTAAAAGCTGGTGGCTCTGGAAATCACGTGGGATGAGGCTGTGGTTTGGGAGAGGAAGCAAAAGGATACTGGGATAATTGGAACTGCACAAAGGAATTTAAAGTAGAGGACAAACAATTGCCAAAGGTAAAACCAGGCCATAGGATGGTTAATGCTACTGATGGAAAAGGCCTCAGGAAGATTGGATGGTAGGAAATACTTGAGAAATGTTCTCTGTGTAATTAAAAAGATGACCCAGGTACATTCTTTTGAAGTGATGGAGAAACTTGGGTGATTTCTGTGCAGATAGCAAGGTAAATTTATTTTTTCAGCTAGTCATGTTTCCAGGAGATTTTTATCTGGTAATTGTGTTTGTCTGCCGTGTGCAGATGGATGGGGAACTGATCCTGCTTTTCCTGTGAGCTCTGGCAGCATCACGGTGTTGGAAGGTGTGACTGACCCACTGATTTTTCAGGTGTTGCCTTCAGGAACTCCCCCTCCCCAAAACAAAGAAATGAGAGAGATGAACCAGGTGAGTTTGCAAATACTATCGAATACTGATAGCTGGGTATCAGCTACTCAGAGTATCAAGCAGCGTTGAAGTGGGGATATTGTGAGATATTTTCTGTGCTTGGTTAAATATCCAGACATATCTAAATCTTCAGGAATAATGTACTAAACTCTCTAACTCTTCAAGTACAGAATAAGGACTGTGGAGAAGGAGCTGTTCAAATTGCATGGACAGAAATACCTCCTTGCCATGGAAAAGGTTTGATAATTTTGTTTCTTTGCTGAAGGGGAAAGAAATCAACCAACAGATGCAGGCTCAGGTGCTAACTTTAAATTAGCTCAACTTGCTGATGCCTTAAGACTGGGGATTAGTGAATTTAATTATGGGAGCCAGGAAGCACATTAAGATAACATTGGGCCTTAAACTAAAACTCACAAAGCAATGGAATTAAAGTTGTTGGTTTGTGTTCCCTCTTTATAGTGTCCTTTTCTTGCTGTGCTGTGTCACAGGAGGCCCTTGCTGCCCCTTGGTGAGGGCTTTTGGGGGCTTTTTTTAATGAACAATGACCTTTATGAGCTTTTCCTGTTGGTCTCTTTGCCTGTTACAATGCACGTGGGCTAAAATCTGGCTTGCCCAGTGGTGGTGCAGCTGCAATGGTTGTGGTGAGGTCATCTTCTCATTCTGCTTCATGCTGTCACTGCCCAGGTCCAACTTGAATAGTTTTGTGAGGGCTTCAGCAGAGGATATTTGACTTTCTGGTCAAGACGGGTTGTTAGTGTGATGCTGACAGTGTGTGTGAAGGAAATCAGATTTCATTGCTGCTTTTCTTCTTCCCTCCTGCTCAGCCTGGTCTGCTGTTCACTGTTGGAGTTTCTATCTGGGCTTTGTATTTACTTTGTGTTTTTTTTAAGAGAAACTCAAGATTAAACCATTTCAAGACCACTTCTACAAGACATTCCAATTCTGAGTCTATTTGCTGATGAATTATGCAATATTGACCTTCCTCTTTCCAACACAGGATATTTTTTTCTTTCACTTCTCTGTATTGAAGTCACACACCCCATAGTCACATTTAGAGGTCTCCTGAGTCTCACAAAGGCTTCTGGTTGAGTTGTGACATCAGAAATTATAGACTTGAGTTGACACTTGGGCTGTCCCAACTTCTGGGAACATGGGAGATGGGACATTACCTGGACAGCTGACTTGTGAGCTCTTAGAGGACCTCAGGAAGAGGTTCAGAGCCTGTGTTAGTCTCCTTTGTCTTCTAGCGAGAAATTATTCGAAAACCTCCTTTCCCCATGTTGTTTGCTGAAGTCCTCTTTTCTTTCTTTGCTTAGCAGCCATATTTTTTTTTTAAAATGTGTTTAAAAGAACTTCCTATTCCAGTAAACATTGTATTCCCTTTCTGGCTGGTGGCTTTTCAAGGACCTTGTGGAAACTACAAAATATGCGACTTGCTTCTCTTGATATGCAAATTTATTCTGCTTTCTCTGTGTATTTCAGAGTAATTCACTTGGTTTTTGTTTCATTTTGTTCCAGATAATTAAAAAATGTAGAATAGTTTAGGTGGATGGGACAAAAACAATTGGGTCATTCAAAAAACTCATTAGCCAACCTGGCAGGGGAGTGCAGGAGAGGGAAGGGATCATCCCCTGCTGGGCCAAATGGCTTTGTTCCTTCTAGAAGCACTCCTGGTCCTTCCTGTGTGTTAAACACTGCAGTTCCAGACTGAGCTTTCTGTGTTTCAGGCTTGGTTTGGGATGCTCCTGCTGCTGGGGCAGTGCAATTGGGGAATGGAAACATTTTGCTTTCTAATTAACCAATAGTAATAATAAAAAAACTAGAAATTAACATTCAAAGCATAATTTCCTTTATTTTACAGCCTGTATTTTACCATTCAAATGCTGGCTACCAAAGCAGATTTGGTGGTCAGGCTCTTACTTGGTCCATCAAGACAAAGCTGGTCCATTCACCTCCTGTTGGCCAGCTTGCGTCAAGATGTTTTTGTGTCTTGGGTCTGGGAATGTTTGGCAGTGTTTGCCTGAGGGGATCTCATTTTGAACACTGCAGATATTCCCTTGCACTGTGCTGGTGGCTGTTTTGGGATTTGGTTTTAGCTGTATCCCTTGCAAGTCTGCTGGATAAAAGCCTGGGAAATGAATCCCAGAATCCCCGA
The DNA here is from genome assembly GCA_013390105.1 of Tichodroma muraria. Lineage (NCBI taxonomy): Eukaryota > Metazoa > Chordata > Aves > Passeriformes > Sittidae > Tichodroma > Tichodroma muraria. The sequence goes on from WAAG01025500.1 coordinate 127,112, forward strand.
GTGGTTTGGCTTGGAAGGGTTCTCAAACACAATCTTGTTCCAACTCCCTGCCACAGGCAGGGACAGCTTCCATTAGTCCAGGTTGCTCAAAGTCTGTTTCCCTGCTACTGTGTGAACTTAGAGGTCATCCTGTGCATCAGCAATCCTTCAAAACTGCTTCCTTAAATTACAACTCCCATCTCTGCCTCTTGTAGGATGGCCTGTTCTAGAGCAGATCTTCCAGCTTCCTTTTTTCTTTTGTAAATTCTGTGCTCTCAGGCACAGGAAGCTGTTGCTATTTTTGCTTCCTTTGTGAAAGGTTAGGGTTGACTTTGAGCACTCTTGTCCCAGTTGTGTTTATCCCATCCTGCTTCCCTGCCTTTGGGGTGCTGGCTGGGCGAGGCAGGAGCTCCCCGCCGGGTGTCCCTCCACAGCAGCAGCCCCTGCAGCGGGTGCCTGAGCAATTCAGAACCGGGCAGGCCCCTCCAGCTGTGTCCTCCAAACCCCCTCCCAGCCCCTGGCAGCCGGGATGGCCCCCTTCCCGGGATGGCCCCCCCGGGAGGCAGGGTGGCACGTACCTGTCGCCTGCGGTGGCAGCACAGCGAGCCGCTTGTCCTGGGTGCAGAGCCCTCCTCTTGCCCGGTGCCTCGCCCCCCCTGTGCCTCTGCTGTCCTTCTCCTGGCTGCCAGGCTGCTCATCACACATCACTCGGCCTTTTTGCTCCAGTTTAAGGTGGTTATTTATTGATCTGCTTTTGGCACTTGGTAAAATGCCAGTTTTTAGCATTAGCTACTGGCCTCGTTTTATTGCAACCTTATAAAATTTTATTGTTCCTCTTCAGTGCTGAGAATGTGTAAATGTTTCTCCTAGAATGGCTTGGATATTTTGATATTTTCTGCCTTAACCCTTAAAACGCTCATTGTGAGAGATTCCCTCTTGCATCCTCCTTGGAGTGTTGGGAATGTTTTAAAAGCCTTGTGGGCCTGTCTGGAGCAGTGCTGGGAGGGAGGGCAGGAGAGGTGTGATGGCATTCAGAATTCCTGCAGGTGGGAGCTTAATCAAAAAAAGTATCAGCCCCAAAAATTCTTACCCAACTCTTCTTTTCCAAAGTCTTGCAATGAAACATAATGTTTTCAGAAATAGAGTATTTTTCTTATTAATACCTTGCTACTAATTAACCTTGTAGTGCGGCAAAAGGTGCAGGAGAACATCTGGCCTGGGAGTTCTTTTCCTGCTGCTGGAGTGTTGGAGAGCACTACAGGGTTTTTGTACCACCTGGAGAAATGGAACCAGATGTAGGGAGAGCTGCAGAACCCATTAATAATCAATTTTCCTGGGATATGGATGTGCCATTGCCACGTGCAGGTGGCTGGGTATTGATAAAGGCAATTTGTACAGAATGCTTTAGTAACAGTGCAGGCCCTCATTACTGTGAACAGGTTTGTTCTTAAGGAATCTCTTGGAAGAATTCCAGCAGGATCACCTTCAGGGCTGGTACATGACTTGACAGTTCTTGCAGATGAGAGCTGTGAGAATATTTTGTGATTAGTTAAATATCATGTAATTTTAATTAGCCCAGATATTCTCTATCCATTTTCTTGGTATTTAGTTTTCATTATCTTTACCATGGAATTGTCATTTACATTTTTTGTTGTCTCCTTGTTACCAGTGAGGTTGATTAATCCCTGTTCTGGTGAGAGCACTCCAGCTGAACTGTATAGAATTTTTCCTGTTGCAGCTCAGTCCTATTGCTGCCAACTTCTTTCTCTTTAGCCTGACCTGTTCCTTGATGAAACGAAATATTTATGATTTTAAGACCATAGAGAGCAGTGGTGGTAATGGTGTGTGACCTCTGTGTCACAAAAGCTGTTACTTTTTACTGGGTGAAATAATTGCTTTGCTTATGTTCTGCTGGAAAACTGCCACATTGTATGGATCAGAAAATACTAAAGAAATGAAAAATAAAAGGCTTGAAAACAACTATTTAGATCAAGTAAGCTGTTATTCATTATTTACACTTTGGGTTTGAGATTCCTGCCATTATATATGGAATAGTTGACTTCCATAATGCCAAATTGAGTAATAAAAGATTAATCAGTTGGCAAGAGCATAAACTCTAGGAGACAGAAGTAGATTGTGACACTGTTGAGAGGAAACAGTGTACTTGAATTGAGTTCTGATTGTGACTGACAACTTTTTGTACCCAGTCAGGTTTTGGTGGCAGTTTTAACTTACAGGGATCCAGGGTTTATTTAGCTCCATGCAGGTAACAGGGAGACCTGGCTGCAATATCAAATTCTCCAGAGTGTGGGTCATCCCAAAGAGTTAAACTAGTAGAATAACCTCATCCATATCCCTTCTGCCCTTGGAGCAGAGAGAATATGGAGGACTTTCACTTTAATAAACAATGTAATTATTATTTGTGGTGAGTTGCAGCTGCTATTAAAATTCCAGTCTAATTCAGCTTCCATATATCAACAAGGAGAGAAAGTCAGCAGACTCTGTGCCCATTCCTCTGTCTTGTGATGCTCCATATTTCTCCTGGTGAAGTTCATTGTGAATTTCACGTGGGTTTTCCTGCTGAAGGCTGGCACTGCTTCCCTTGCACAGAGCAGCCTCAGCAGCACGTTGGGCAAACAGAGCTTTCTGCTTTAGTTTTGGTTGAGGCACTTCCCTTATCTCCAGCCCCTGCAGTCGTGCCACAATGGCTCGGGAGTTCTTTGTGTAGCAAATGCTGGCACCAGATCTAACATCAGCCTTTTCATTACTCACCTTCTACGGCGTAATCAGGGAGCCCCAGAGCAGAGGGGCTGTCTAGTGCAGAGCAGAGCTCTCAGCTGGCTCTGAGCAGATGGGAGCAGGAAATGAGAGCAGTGACAAAGATTGCATGTGTTGGGTTCTTTGTCATAAATTCATCTAAATGCTGAGTTGCTGCATGTATGCACAGAATCTGCCCTCATTCTAGGAGCACAATTTGTTTTATGTTTGGCATCTCTATAGCCTTTGGCTTGTCCCCTGTGGCAGTAGGAATAGGATGTAATTTTTATAGAGCTAAGTTTGCTTTTGTGTGTTTCTTTGCAGCAATTATGTACTTTAATTTCTTTTCTCCTAAGAAGTTGTTCCTGTTGTTAGTTCTCTCTTGTTTAATCCATGCTGCTCTGCTGCAAACATTATCGCTGCTATTCAGAGGCAAGAAAGGAGTTTCACTGGCACTGTGATATCAAGGGTCAGAGATCAAACTACTTAATTCACTTCTGCATCACGTTACACCAGGATCAGGTAAAACACGAGCCTCAGGACCGGCTGCAGGGTGTCCAGGCATCCCTGCCTTGAAGTTTGGATTGGTTCCCAAGGCTGTAACACAGGGCCATTCAAAATTCTTGTGGCTTCCACAACTGCTTGTTGGAGATGGAACAACTGGGATTCGGTATGGCTGATCAAGGTCAAGAGAAAAGAGCTCTTGCTCTGTGTATTGCAAGCAGAAAAATACTAGAATTGCAAAGAGAAATTGTGACCACGGAAGAAAATAGAATATGGATTAGGGATAGTGTCTGTAGGCAGCTTTGGGTTGAGTGGTCAGGCAATGGAAAAAGGTGCCTGGCAGGGCTAGAGTCTCTGCAAGTGTTTAAGATGGATGTGGCACTTGGGGATGTGATTTAGGGGTGTTGATGGTGGGATTTGGATGATCCTGAAGGTCTCTTGCAGCCTTGATGTTTCTGTGATAATTCCATAAAAGCAGTATTTGCCCAAATTCATCTAACTGGCCAAAGCAGCTCATCTGGGTTGTACCCTGCCAGAGCTGGCACTGGGGCTTGTGCTGATAGGGCACCTCTGCAAATGTCCCTTCTGTGACTTCTGGAAAAGCCCTCGGGGGGCTGCCAAGCCAGGGACTGACACTGTGAGGCACCTTCAGGGCTCTGGGTCCCCCTTGCCCTGGGGACAGCAGTGCTGGCCAAGGCCCAGTGGGTGTCCTGCAGGGGCACGGCTGCCTCAGGAAATCCAGCTGACAAACAAGCACAGTTTGTTCAGAACCCCTTAATTCTCCATTTGCTCAGTACAAAGTGAAGAATATTACACGACGTGACCAAATATTCATACAAATGAGATCTTAAATTGTTTTTCTCCTTATGCCACCTGTTCTAGCAGCTAAGCTACTACAGAATTTGATCTTGTGTTATTAGTTGGAAATGGAAACAAATGAGCTGGAGCTGCGTGGTGTTGTTTTCATTCTGTACCATCCATCCCACGGCAGGTCTCTATTAGTCAGGAGCAGGGGCACTGCAGGCAGGGCTGCTGCTTCTGATGCTGGTGGGCAAACGTTTGCCTTGGTGCTCATTGATCCTGGGAAATGGTAATGGAACTGTGGCTGTGACTATTTACTTGCTTTAAGTTTGTAGAGGCTGATTGAACCTGAAGATAAACAGCATCATATTTCCAGCAGAACTATTGGATTCATAAATCCTCGGTTATTTTCTCTTAAATTTTCATGTTCTGTAAAGACAAGATGGTAGATGGGGTAGCCAAAATGTGGAACAACTTGTTCAATCATCAACAACTTGTTCAATCAGTTTCCACTGATTTTCCTGGAGTGGAATAATCTTTTCTCCCAGTAATTTACGTGTCTCCATTGTGTGTGACTCCCACGTACCTGCCTGGGGATATTACTTTAAGGTGCAGAGTTACTGGCAGAATAATTTCAGATACAAACAAGACATTTACTTTTCCAGTACGAAAATCAAGACAGTTCCTCGCTCTGAGGGGTTACTGGAGGTTTCACTGTGGGTTTAATTACCAAGATGACAATTTTCATGTCACTTGTTGACTTGCTGTTACATTCCTGGCCCAGCACGTTGGCAGCTGCTGCCTGTACTGGCTGCGAAGTTATTTAAAGGTTGATGTTGGAAAACCCCTCCGAACATAAACCTGTGTGGAACTGCTGAGTAACGAAGCATAATATTTCACAAAAACCTGTCACTGAGGGTTTGTCTGTAACAGGGGTTAGATATAAACCTACAACAAGTTGGAGAGCTGAGTATGAACTCAGTGAGCAGCTGGGACTGATGTTTGTAAAATTCAGCAATTAATTCCTGTAGAACCACGAGGAGAGTAAGATCAGCACAGTTCTGTGTGAGAAGCTGAAGCTGGGCCACATTTCCAGGCTGGTGTTTTGTAGGGGAACTTGTAAGTGCAGCTAGGTTGGTTTAGAAATTCCCAGCCTGGTGTGGAGTGAGGTTTGATTTGCTGTACTGGCTTTTATATATAGGAAGAACCATAAATGTGAAATATTTAGGGAAGAATGTGACAAGCAGCTTCATCATTTTGCCTGCTGAAAGGGAGCTGGACCAACAGTTCAATAATACATCCTGTTTTGTAGTTATTAATGCTGTAATTACTCATGGTGTGAACTGTTTTCTTCTCCATGGGTACAAGGAGAAGGACTGATGGTGTTCAGATGTTTTTGTTAAAAATGCAAGGTGCTGAGAATCATTTTTACCTTCTTAAATCACTGCAATATCTTGGCAGTGTTTGTACTGGGATTTGTGTAAAACTGCAGATTTGTCAGTGCTCTGTGAATACTTAATAATAATAATGCTCCTGCCTGTACCTGTTTGGTGTCTTCGTCTGAAATGTTCCTTGCAAAAGACAAGTCCAAGACCAATATTTCTTGGAAGTGTTCAGGCATATTCCTTTAGGCTGTGTTTTTATTGCCCCTTGCTAATACACTGAAATGAAAATGTTCTGTCTGTTGTAGAGATCCTGTTCAGAAGAGCTGTAGCTGAGAAGTTTTGTGCGTGATTAATAAAGGAACAGATTTGACTCATGTTTCACTCAAAGACCTTGCAAGAGGGGGAGAGTTTGGAAGGATAAAAACTAGAGGGCTTAATGATCAGAGGTTTCTAAAGAAGCTGTAGATTTGAAGGCCAAGTCTGAGCTGGTGGTTTACCATCAGCAAATGTGCATTTCTGCAGGACCTGTGAGCCCTGACCCTGCAGGTGTTTGGTGGTGCACCAGGTAACCCCAGCTAGTGGCCCTCAGCCTTGCAGGGGAGGGAGAGGGTCTTGGGAGGCTGTTAATGGTGTCAGGTTTTCCATTTCATCCGTGTGTGTCAGATCTCACACCCCTTTGGGTGTTTGCAGAGTTGTCAGCTCTGTGGTAACCTTTTGTCCTGCCTGAGCCAGCAGAGCACAAACTTGCTTTGTGGCAGTTCCCAGAGAGCACCTCACATGTTTGTTCCTCTAAGAAAAACACAGCCCAGTAATCTCCCTGCTGTGGCTTTGGAGCTCTTTTTGTGGTGCAGTTGTGTGTTAAAGAGCATTAAGAAGACTGTGTTGCTTTAAAATGCAACCTTTCAGCTCCCTGAGAAGGTTGTCACCACTGCAGCCTTACTTTCTCTCTCATCAGATGATGCTTTGGTGTGCTGGGCACACAGGGAGAACATCCCTGAGACTGCATGGGAGGGCAGATAGGATTGTCCACTTGGGATGTTGAATTTGTCAGAAGGAAGTACAATTTCTCTTGAAAATATTCTACCTAGGAATAAACGCTTCTTCTCTTTCCCATGTTGAAACAATTGCTCATCCAACCCCAGCGTGTTCCATGGAAGTATTTGGCTAACTTAAGGAACTCGGACAGAGTTGCATATAAAAATTGTTAAATGCTGTCTTTTCACCTGTTTTAAGTTTTCCAGCCTGAAAGGGGACGCTTAAGGTTTAAGCCAACTATAATGCAGATGGTTTGGAATGGTTTCAGGGGAATATGAACTATTTTGACTCATCTCTATACCTTTGGTTTTTTAATATTTTTTTTTCCCCTGGCAGTTCACTAAAAATGAAAGAATCTTTGTCACTTTTTCATTTTTTGACAGGGATTCTTTTTAATATTCCTGCTGCAAATGATTTAGTGGAGAAAGTCATCTCATTGCAGAGTAGGAAGATTCTCTCATAACTTGACTGAATAAAGTCAGGGATTGGTGATGTTAATGGAAAAGAGAAAGGAATTGTGAAATCTCTTCTAATATTTGTGGTTGTTCTCCAAAAAAAAGAGGTTTAAACTACATATAATTGCCATTTCCAGATTGTTGAATGTGTTCCTTTCCTCCACTTTTCTGCCTTGAAATCTGTTCTTTCCCTAGTTATTTTCCTGCATTTGAGCATCCACCAAAAGTTTTTGTGCCTGGTGCTGAGGGTGTCATCACCTTCTCCTTAACAAAGCCCAGGGCAAGGGGGATGGCAGAGGAAATGAAGTGCTTCTTTGAGAGGAAATAGCACAAAAAACGTTATTTTTTGGTTCAGGACGATCGGGCCACGTCAGAATGCGCGGGGCTGGTGGGAAGATGTGACAGTGCAGAAAGTGAGAGCAGGGGCTTTGTGTGGTACTTCTGGAATTCATTCAGGAGGGAAACGGTGCCACTGCCCTTCTGCCATCCCACAGGCCCTAAACAGGATATTTGTCCCCAGGAGCAGGGGCTGCGTCACTCACCCATTGGGGATGATAAACTTCCCCCACCCTTGTGGTGGGAGTGGAGTGTATCCTGGAAAAAGGACTCGTGTTATCTCAAGAGCCATCTGGAACGGCTCACAGCCCTTGTTAGAATGTGCCCGGTTTTTATCTGGCACACAAAGTTACAGGAACAGGGGGTTTTAAGCAGCGACTAGAATAATTTGAGTTCTGTTCAAAGCGTGGGATGTTCCGAGGTGTCCGAGCTCGGGGCTGGAGTCAGCAGGAGTTGGTGCTGAGGTTCAGGTGTCTCTCTGGAAGAGCAGCCCTTGGACAAGGGCAGCACCTGAGGAAGTGACTTTAATCTCCTTTTCATCTCCTTGAAATTTGGAGTTGTTTGTTTTCCTGCCCTCTCCCGTTTCCCTAGAGCTGCCCTCTGGCAGGCTGAGGGCAGGAAGGGAGCAGTGTGGGTCCCCAGCCCCTCTGGATGTCCCTACCCCACCTTTGGGAAGGCAGTGTTGCTGCAGAGCTCCTGTGCCTCTGGGTTCTGTTCCAGCTCAGCCCAAATCCTGGGAATAGTCAGCATCTCCCACATGGGCACTGACGTGTTAACAGCAATTATAATTTAATGTGGAAAATCATTTCCTTGAATAGTTTCTTAATTATCTTTAGGACAAGATGCTGGTTACAGGTGAATTTTTATTGAGCAGTAGCTGCAAAGTATGAAATTACAGAAATACTGATACTGTTTGATCTGTTCACATTTTGTGCACCTTGTTGAGAGGACCAAGTTCAATGAGCAGGGGAAAATTGGAGCATGTTTAGGACATTTTGGGCACTGTATGTTTAATATGGAGAATATGCCTAAGGAAAACCTTTGTTCAATTATTCATTTGATTTTAGAATCCAACTAGAAATCCAGCAGAACAGTAAATACTGGATTTGCAACTTTGGTGTGCTTAATTAATGTTCTTGATAAACCTTTTTCTTTGAAAATCATCTGATTTAAAGAACAAAATTCCTTTAAATGTCACTGCCAGTTTTCCTTTGCTGGCTCACTCACAGTCTGCTGCTGCTTTCAAACAGAAAATTGTTTTGACAGTGTCAAATACCAGGGTTGGTGCTGAAGTTAAATCGGATTTTGATTCCTCACTCTGCTGAAAGTGAACAGATCTGTTTGTTCACCAGCCACTTAGCACATGACCTTGAGCAAGGCTGTGCAAGGGCTACACTTTTGGAATAGTCGTCTCTAATTAGGAGAATTTTATTCTGTGCCGTGTGCCTTGCGGGGGCTCGAATCAGGACGCTGGAAAAACACATGGCTTGGGCCCTGTGTCTGTGAGAGGAGTGCCAGGATCTCATGAATAAAGAAACTCTGGCTGACCTTGGCCACTCACTTGGCAAGAAGCACAAATACAAATTCCAGCACAAATACAAATTCCAGCATGAACTTCTGCCCGTGGGTTCCATCCCAGAGTTCCCCCAGGGCTGGCAGAGCAGCGGGAACACTTTCAGGGACTTCAGGGCTGGTGGCAGTGTCTCAGAGGTTTGTGGTGTGCTTCTTCCCCAGGTCTGCTGGTATTCCAGAGCTCCTGGCTTTCTTCCCTCACCCTCACTCCTTACCAGCAGGTCATCCTGTTCCCAGAGGAACTCAGTGGCACATGTGAGCTGAGGAGAGAGCTTAATTCCCAGAGTAACCAAAGAGAAAAGCCATAATAATCACAAACATTAGCCACAGTGTGTTGGCCAAGAAATTTTGGGGAGATATTCAGCTGAACAAAGGCTTGAGCTGAGCTTGCCAGTGTTGGGTTTCTTCGGAAGGAAAGCCCCAGAGCACTGCATGGTCTCACTCGCTTTAAACCACGTGGCCACAGCAGAGATGTAGGATTTGGCTGTAGGTAGCTGGCAGGTCTGCCCAGCAAGTCTCCACAGAAATTCTGCTTTATTTCAGCAAGGTAAAGAAAATTCTTAGAGCTTGAGGGAGTGTGGTGAGGTGTGACTTTGCTCATGCCAGGAGTATTTTGAGCTGCTCTCTCAGGCTGTTGCAGAGACGGGCAGTCCAGGAGCAGGTCGCTGGCACCTGAGGGCACAGTCTGGTCATCTGGCCTTAATGCAGGGAGCTAATCTGGATTTATGGACATCCTGTGCTGGGTGGAGGCCAACATACCCTCCTCTTTGTTAAATAAACTTCCCAGGTTTGTATTCCATGGAAATATCCATTCCCAGTAAGGACAGTTGGGGTTTTGCCATCACTGGCTACTACATCTCCTTTATCTCCCCTTAAGACTAGATGTGAAAATAGAGGTGAAAAGTACTGAAATAAGTGAGGAGGTTTGTCTGCTTTTAGTGCACATGAACTTGTGTCTCAGTTTCTGTGCTGTATGAACAGAGGTGTCCCAGTAACTCGTTAGATTCTCTGCAGGTACTAAACTGAAAGGGAGTTCTATGCAACTTTTTCACTTTTTCTGGAAACTAAAGCATAACTATGGCAAATCTGATGGGGCAAGGAAAATGTCAGTAGAATACAACTAAGAGAGTACCCCAAACATTTTTACTACTTCCATGACTGTTTAAAATATTCTAAGCCAAGCCTTGCATGTGTTTCCTGCATGTCTCCAGGGTAACCTGTTACTACTGTTTAAAACTTGCAGCCAGTGTTTTTGATGAATAATGAAAAGGGTTATATTCTGTTATTTTTTGCTTGCATGTTTCTCAAACATAGCAATTCATTCTGGTTCTTAATTGCTCGAATAATCTCACCTCATTGGTTTCCAACAAAGCCACCAGACTGACACTTCAGCAAATTGGAAGTTCAGTGTGGAATAAAAGCTGGTGACAAAATCTGACTCCTTGTTTGGAGGCATGAGATTTGTGATGAATGTAATTTAGCTGCTGTGCTTTGCCTCTGAAAACCAGGGCGCAGAGCAGGACCCGTCAGAGCGGATTTTGGGCAGGAATTGTTCCCTGGGAGGGCGGGCAGGCCCTGGCCCAGGGTGCCCGGAGCAGCTGGGGCTGCCCCTGGATCCCTGGCAGTGCCCAAGGCCCGGCTGGACACTGGGGCTGGGAGCAGCCTGGGGCAGTGGGAGGTGTCCCTGCCATGGCACTGGATGGGATTGAAGGTTCCTTCCAACCCCAAACCATTCCATGACTTGCACACACATGGATCAGGATCACTGTGATGAACCTGCTGGGGCTGGTGGTCTCCCTGTTCTTGTGCTCGTGGGAGCAGCTGTTTGTGAATAACCTTTTGAAAAAGTCAGAGAGGTAACTGGGGCTGACAAATCAATAGCAGAGCATTGTAAAGACCTAATAGAATATGGCACAAAAGAGAGCCCTTCCTCCAGGGCTTCCCAGCCTAATTATGGAGCAAATATGTAACTGTATCAGAGACTGCTGTTGAGCTTCTGAAATCCTATAGAAAAGGTACTGTTTTCCTGTTCAATTAATTAATAGCAGATTTGGGGTTCTGTGTGGTTGCCACTTTTATTGGCAGATTTATTAACTTCCTTTCCACTGTAGTAATGGCTTTAATAGACTTCATTTTTTTTTTTTTTTCCTCTTCAGTGTGATTTTTGTTATTGTTGGGGATTTTTGTTTTAATCAGTTTTACTTATAGCTGGAAACCTCAGAATCCTGATTACCTCAGCCCCTCAGAATCCTGATGTGGATTCAATCCAGCACTCTGTTGCACCAAGTGCTGTGCATTAAAGGAACAGTGTGTTATGTAGTAAATAAACTTGCTTTAGGTATTCATAGGACTGAAGCTTTTGTGTTCAGGGTCAGTCTGTTGCATACATGTTTTGCTGTCTGTTCAGTGAGGAAGCTTTAGAACTGATTCAGTCAGGCAGTTACAGACAAACTAAGCAGGTGAAAAATTCCACTGATGTTTGAGGTAGGTGCTGATACAGAATTCCTGCTGGACAAACCATGTACGAGCTGGTTTTGCAGGTAAATCTAACAAGTGTTCCACACCTAGAATGCACCATCGGAGCTCTCCATGTCTCCCATTACCAAAGTCCCAGTGTACCCTGTGATGCCAGGGATGTGGTTTGGGATTTTTGGCGTGGGTTTAGGAGTGAGTGTGCAGAGCTCTGTTCACAGAAAACAGGAGCAGTGGGTGCCTGATCCATCTGAATGCTCAGTAATGAAGATGTTCCCAAGGGAGCCAGTGTGTTCTGAGGAATTGGTTGTGGTTTCACCTAAGAAAAGTTTAGCCGTTTTTAGGAGCTACAAACAATTTCAGTACCCTTGAAACAAGAGCAGCAAACAGCAGGTGCTGTCTGCTAGGCTTTCAGGCTTCCAGGAGGCTGCTGGATTGTTTGCAAATGCAGAGGCCAAGGTATGGATGTCAAAATCGGTCATCACCCAGGCCAAGCCATATCTCTAAAGCTTCCTGGACACCCTGCCTGTCCCCTGGAAGGCAGAGCAGGGGCTCCAGGATGGGCATCCTGACTCCCCCTCCTATCCCTCACTCCCGATATGCCACCTGTGCTTCTCCCACCTGCTACCTGTGCCCAGGCTGCACCAATTACACGGGACGTTTTTCCTTACATAATGTTCTGCCTTCCAGAGGAATGAGGTAGGATTTTCTTTTCCACCTTGTTTTTAGCTTGTCTAGAACCTTTTTTCTCTGTAGAAAGAGGAGAAAGGGAAGCAGCATTTCTGCAAGAAAAGAGAAGAGGCTCCTGCCTGCTGATGAGCAGGATGGTGGAGACTCTGTGGTTTGAGCAACTGGAATTCTGGCGGTCTGCTTCCCAACGTTTGGAAGCTGGGCTGCAGCAGTGTTAGAGGGCCTGTTTCTGTGTGCAAGTACTGTTCAAGTTAATAACGATTTCTGGGATCAGTAACCACTGCAGTCAGTGGTAGCTAATGCTTTGCTTTTGAGAAGGATGTACAATCTTTTGTTACTGGCATTATGTGATTGGAACGTGGCAATTCATCTCCTGACAAACACGGCAGTGCTTGGAAATATTGCTTGTATGAGTGTTTGTACATGTATTTGTTTTGCATTATTAATACACAAGCTCTTTTCAGGAGCTTTTAGTGAATTACTGAGTCTTGACAGCAATAATCATATTTACTCAGCCAACTTTTTTTTCTTTTGATCCTGCAGTGTCCTTCAGAGTTTTTGAGCTCTCATCTCTTTCAGTGCTGTTATATTTGTAGCTGCTTTTTAGAAATGCTGAGGTTTGAACTTCATTCTCTAAGTGTGGAGCACACCACCAAAAGGGTTGGTTATTTTTTTTTTTTGTGAACTCTGGATAGAGTAAAAGTAGTGAGATGATTGATGTGCCCTTCTGGAGTGCTTACAGGTGTTCATCTGCACCATTGCTCCCTAATCCAGCTGCTGGCAGGGGTGAAGTCAGACCCTTGTACTTCTCCCCTTCCACTGCTCTGGTTCTGCTGACTCCTGTTTCCCTCTTCAAACACAAGGAGATAATTTCCAAGTGGCTGATGATCATCTCTTTTTTCCTTGCATTAACTGCTGCTGAGTGGGCTCGCTGCTGAAGCTGTGTGAGCATCCGTGGTCAGATGGAATAAAATAGATCAGGAGAGCTGGAGCCCATCGAACACTTGTACAGTAGATTGAGAGAGGAACAAATTGGCTGCTTCAAAAAGCAATTCTTGGCAATCAGAGTGGTGGTTTGGGTTATTTAGTAATTGATAAGCCAATGGCCTGAACTCTTGCTTGAGGATACTGCATTGTTATTAAGGATCTGTCTGAAGCTCCTCGACACTCTCATCAGGATTCCCATAAAATACACTAATTAATCTGCAAAGCCTTAAGTGTGCAGGAATTGACTGCCTGCTTGTACATCCAGTCAAGAAGTGTCACCAGTTTAGGTGTCTGTGATTTATCTCGGAGCTGTGCAGCATTGCTGGTGTGTCACCCCAGGAAGGGTTTGTGTGCCACTGCTGGGGGATCTCCTCATGTCCCAGCACCAATCCCTTTTGTGTAACGAACAAAAGGAAGTGTTCCTTTGTGGAGAACAGCTCAGTGACAGTGTGGACAGTCCCACTCTGCTCTGGAAGGAGCCAGCTCTTCCCCCTCAGTGTGTAAGGGACATAAAGGAGCCAATCTGATCACCTGAGCACCTAAAACTGTCTCCCTTAAAGTTCCTAATTAGAGATGTCATCTTTCATAAGATCTTTGAAAACATGTTTTATTCTTCTGGAAACCCAAAAGCTCACTTGCTCTTCACAAGGATGTGTCAGGAGCAGCCTCAAGGCCTCCATCATTTGTCTTTGCCCAAGTGTGGTTTGAACTCCTAAGACTTTGGACTTTTAAAACTTCCTTTTAAAAAGAAATTTCCAGACTAGTCTGATTTCAGACAATCTAGGGAAAAAAAAAAAGTTTTCCCTCTGTCCAGCCAGCGCAGCAGGGGAGGTGTGGTGTGGGCACACCTCTGAGTCTGCTGGTTTCCTGCTGGATAATTAATCTCTTTCTGCTCCTTCACCTGCACCATGGAAGCCTTTTGGTCTGCCATGGAAATATCTTTGTAGGGAATCGGGTTACAGAGCAAATACCCCACTTGTGATGCTTTTAGGGAGCTTTCCCTGGGGAGCACTCTGGGGCTTGCCATGTGAGCCTTGGGAACAGTGCCCCTGGGCTTTCTGATCAATGAGCACATGCCTTGTGTGCAGTGTTGAGTGATAGTCAAGTGCATGAGATTTGTTTCTTGGTATGGTGTGCTTTGACTGGTGGGAGCTCGTTCTCCTGAACCTTTAGGGGATTAAATTACTTCCACTTTTCCAGAGGTTGCTGATTCCCTGAGCATAACTGGTGTGTGCCATGATATGAGTATAGAAGGTTGCCTGGGTCCAGTGATCCCTGGTGAAGTGTCCCTAGGGAAAGCATCCATTTGAATTTGGTGGGGGGTTTATCTGTTTTTATTAAGTTTTTACTCCACTTCTTTCTGCCTTCCTAAGCAGGCAAAACCCAAGTAAGCTGCCTGAAATCCTGTATCTTCTCGTGTTAGATCAAGTGGGCACTGGAGGAGTTGAGGTGGTGCTCATGTGCCTCCTTATGTCCCTCTGGATGTGGTGGAGATTGGCAGGGGGAGGTTGAGAAACCTTCCCAGAGTGTTACTACAAAGATGAGGATGACCTTGCTAATGAATAATTTCATTTTCTTGCAGTAACTCCAGAATGGTCTATGCTTTTGGAGTCATTTTAACGATAACACACGACCAAATCAAGACAAATCAATAATTGGATTTTTGCATAAAGGCAAGATATTTTAGCTGGAAGATGGCTGGGAACAGCCCAGGCAGCATTCCTGCTGTGCCTGCCTGGGCTGGGGAAGAGCTTTCCAAGCTGCTCATCACTACCCAGGGGCCAGGCTGGGGATCCACAGCCCTCTGCCTGTTCCAGGGCCCTGCCTGAACTGCTGAGAGCAGGAATGCTGCCATTCCCTGTCTCTGCTGGGCTCCCATGGCTGGAGGCTGGGTGCTCTCAGGGGTGCCCACAGAGGGACCATGGATGGTGGAGGAGCACAGAGTAATTTCTGTGTTCCCCCCAGGAGGGGCTGGCACAGGCTCCTTCCACTCTCCAACTGGAGCGTGGAAAACTTGTTAACACACTGATAGAGACAGCCTAGCCACATGGCAGGAAAATGGGGAAAATCCCCCTTTGGATCACTGACAGGCACATCTTGGAGCTTAGATGAAATGCTTTGGTGTTCTGTTCTGATGCGTTTCAGGTTTTTTTTTCTTTTAAGTCGGCAGAAACTGTTGCTTTCGAATATCTTGCAGTTTAGAGCCTTCCTTTTGGCTGGTTATGGGAAGCTGGGATATCTTGGTTCCTGCTGACACACGGGATCCCCTTGGCTTCACAGGTCTGGGAGGTGCAAAGGCACTTGACAGGTTCCTTTTCCCCCAGTTAGGAGAACTGAAATCCCAGGAACAAGTCAATCTCAGCCCCCCTCTTCAGGGAGCTGTTCAGTAATTTAAGCTCTCCAGTAAAATCCTCAAGCAATGCTCTTGCCTTGCCCAGTCACAGCCACCAGCACCTTATTCTTTGCCTCTATTACTTGATGTAAGTAATCAGTTCAACAATTGCACCTTCTTTTGAGAGAGCACAGAGTTCTTTAATCTTCCCCAGCTTTGCCTGTGGAAACTTGGATCGTTCCACTGAAAATGCATCTTAGAGTGATTTGCTTGACTTGGAAGTCTCAGGCTCTCATCTTCACCATTTAGAGGTGTTGTTCACCATGTCTGTGGAGACGTTCTTAGGTCAGGTAAGGTACAAGATTCACTGTCAGGGAATTACTTACAAGACCTTGATGTTTGGGAAGGGGATGGATTCGTGCTTTGCTGTGTAGAGCAGGGTCACGATACTGAGGTCATAATGTGGAACATGGTTATAAACTCATTGTAGATGAGTTTTTCTGCACTCTCGTCATTATTATCAGGCCCTTTTGCAAATCTCATTTTCCAAGTGCTTCAGGAAGTTTTGTTCCTGTATTTTTGTTTTTGTTCAGTTCTGACAGTTGGTAAACAGCACAGAAGATGATCCAGTAAAGAGACAGATGCTGACTTAGTGGGTTACACAGTTTGAATGACAAACCAAGATCAACAGATCATTATTTTTCACAGCAAGCAGAGAGAAATGGCTGATTTTAGTGCCAACCTGTGCTGATAGGAGCTCTTGTGCTCCAGAATGCAGCGCAACAGGAGCAGCTCTCTTGCACTATTCCCGGCTTTGCTCTGTTTGATTGCAATTACGTTTTTGATATTCAGGCCACTTCCAGTTTGCCGCTGCAAAAAGGAGGCTGATGACCTCATCTGCTTTTACTAGGATAAGTTGTTCTATGTTGTCAAATAATTATTTTAATTTTCTGCATTTCTACTGATTTTTGGCTTTATTCCCAACTTTAGTTGCTTAGAGCGGATCAATTAAATGTAGGCAATGTTGTCTTTTACTCTCTTGTTATCCCTTATTCTTAACTCCATGTGAAATCTTGATAAAATATAAAGTATTCTGCTGTGGTTGCACATCATTTGATGTCCTTGGCAATCCCACTGTGTCCTCAGCTTTTTAAGGAAAAAGGTATTTATTCCTTAAGAATATGTAATTCAGAACAAATCCAGGGGTCATGGAGAGCAGCTTTGGAGCCTTTCCCCAACATTCCAGCGATTTGAGGATGTACCAGATGCTTTCTATTGCCCATCTTGTTATACATATGGACACAGTGATGGTGTAGCTAAAAATTCTCTGTGATTATGAGATGGATTAAAGAACCATGTGGAAATGCCAGATAATATTTATTTAACATTTTTGCTTGACTTGCGAGGATTGAGTGGTAATTGGCTGAAGGAAATACTTATTTCTGTTTCATTCATCGTATGTTATCATCATCAAATCTGTTCCTGGGAGTGTTTTTCACATCTCTCAGCCTGGTTTTCTTTGCTGGCCAGCTGATGAAATGCACACGCTGGCTCAATTTTAAACCCAGTTTTTGACTTAATTCTTGCAGACAGGAGCTGAGGATTTTGCTCTGAGCAGCTGGTCCTGTGAAAGCTCTTGGAAAGCACAGCCACAACCTGCCAGTAACTCACAGCTCGAGGAGCTGGTGCTGCCTGTAAATCTGTACTCTCCAGGAATTCTTTATTGCTCTCCTGGAGAGCAAACACTGCCCTGTGAATTCTGTCACCCAGGAAGGGCTCTTTGACCTGACTGCTCTCATGCTCTGCTCATAAATACTCAGCCCCTTGGGGTTCTGGTGAAATGAGGCTGTGCCGTGGGACCGTGTAAATTCAGCAGGTTTTTCTGGGACTGCCTGTTATCTTCCCAACACCTTCCCTGGCCTTGGCCTTGGATGTTTCCTGTGTAAATGATGTAACAAAACATTAATATGGCTGTGTCACTGCAGTGCCAGGACATTGGAAGTGCCCCAGCAGCTCCCAGCTGTTGGGAAGAGGAATTGTCAGCTGTGAACAGCTGTGAACAGAGGAATTGTCCTGCCCTGACAGAGACACTGGAGCCGTTTCCTTATGGTAACAGAAAGGATTGAGGCAGCTGTCACTGCAGCACAGGTGCACCTGTTTTTCAGGCACGGGCAATGAATTGTATTGGCAGGTGAGGGATTTGGGCCCACACACTGCTATCAGATGATCTTTGGCAAAACAAACCTGGATGTGGGAGTGTGAAGGCTCTGACTGGGGAACAGAGCTCCTGACAACTGAGGAATATCCCTCGCAGCAGTGGCCCTGTGCCAGTGGAAGCTGCATCCATGTGAGTCTGACTGGTTTTTCCTTAGTCTCATCTTGCTTTTATTCCTTGTAACTAAATAACCTTTAATTTAAACCTCCTTAATACTTGGAATTAACCACTAATTGGGTGAGCTAGTTAGGTGTATTTAGCACCAATCCCACCTAAAGTGAATGAGCAGTCATTTGCCTTCTGTCTGCTGACCTTATGCTATTGCTCTTAGAAGAAAATTTCTTCTAGTAAATGGCTTTCAGGCAGAAAAATGTGTTCATTGTGGTCTTGACAGTGTAAGTGGGCATGAGCATGCAGGAGGATGGCCAGCCAAGCTGATCCACCCTCACTGCTGAATCACTGCAGCCATCTTCAGAATGCATAATTAACCCCCAGGAAAATGATTGATAAAATTAATTCCCTATTGTAGTTTAGATGACAGATTATTGAAGATGTTTTGAAGAAGCCATAAATCTGGTGCTGATAATGAAAACTTTGAACCAGGGGGTTGGGTTATATCAATATTGATCAATGGCCAGCTGGATAAACCATAAACATCAAAAGCCTTGGAACTGGGAAATGAAACTTCTAAGCAGCTCCTGAACTGTGTGTGCTCACATCAAATCATCCCCAGAGTTTGAGGCACGAGGTTACAGCCCAGCATGCAGTGCCTGGCAGGGACATCATTCCCTGTCCCCCTGCTGCCCTTGCTCCTCCCTGGGATCAGCCTTTCCCAGGCACAGCTCCGAGCCTCCTCACTTGACTTCCAGATCTGCTTTGCTCTGTTGTGGCAGCTCTGAGCAGAACTCTGTAGAAAGTAAAAGGAGAAACCAGCGTGCTTTTGATGTCTCGGGTATTGTGATTTCAGGCAAAGGCAGAGGGAGTAAGAAGGGCTCTTTTCCTGGTGCTTGTGAGAGGAGAGAACTTACCTGCTTGTACCTGTTTGTGAAACTCCACAGGGAATTTTCCTGATGGGTTTGACAGCCTGTGAATCCATGGCATTAGTGCCAAATCATCCTGGTGACCTTCGTGCACCTTCCTGGTCCCTTTCCAGATTTCAGCGTGGGTATAACCAGCAGTGCTTCCCCAGGCTGTGAGGGCTGGAAATGACTTCCTGCAAGTAATCAGTTCAACAGTTGCGTGTTCTTTTGAGAGAGCACAGAGCTCTTTAGTAAGAAATAGTTGTAAGATAATACAGTGTTTCAAACGAGTTTTGTCACATCTGAAATAATGTGACAAGTGGCCCAGGGACCTTTCAGTGGAAGGTGTTGGGAAGGGAGCTGCAACAACATGAGACTTAAAGGTCCCTCCCGCCCAAACCGTTCATGATTCTGTGAAATACTCTTAAGATGGTGAAGAAACCAGGCCCTGGCTGTTGGAACAGATCTTATTCAGTGTTGTCCATCTCAAGATCAGGAGAGCCCTAATGCAAAATGAAGAGATGACTTCAAATGGTGTAGAGGTGGTTTGGTTTGGGAAGGAGGTGTTTTCTAGTCTTTTGATTATGGTGCTGATCTGAATAGAAACACCCAAATCTATTTTGATGTGATGATGGGAAACAAAGCTAACTCAGTTTCCAGAAGTGCCAGTCATACCTGAGGCAAGTTTATTTTCCTCTGTCATAAAACTGTGCCACCCGCTGAAATTAAGCCCTTTTTCCTTTGGTGTGTCAGGTAGGAGCATTCTTGAGCTGAATTTCAAGCGGTCTCTGTCCCTTTCAGTATTCAGTCTGAATTTTGGTGGTATTAAGATGCACTGGGAGTTTGGCAGTGACTCCTCATTATAAATCTGTGCTCAGGAGCCCCAGAGTGCACAGCAAGGGTTGGTACTTGCACAGCATATTTGTTTTCTCTTTTTTCACCTGCTCAGATTCAAATGTAACTCTGTTCTTCTTGCTGTTTAACTTGATTTCAAACAGTTGGAACAATCAAGCGTAAGGGGCCTGTTGTAACAAGAATGCAAACCATGGCTGGAATTTGCTAGAGGAAAACCCTGCTTGATGCTTGTCCTTTAAAAGCAGAACTTTATAGAAGTTTCCAGAAGTTTGCTTTGATCTCAGGTTACAGAATCCCGGGATCACTGAGGTTGGAAAAGCCCTCCCAGACCATGGAGTCCAAGCTGGATCCTCACCTTGTCTCCATCCCGGAGCACTGAGTGCCACGTCCTTGGGCACCTCCAGGGATGGGGACTCCAAACCGCCCTGGGTAGCCCTTTCCAATGCCTGACCACCCTTTCCATGGGGAAATTCCTGCTGATGTCCAACCTGACCCTCCCTTGACACAGCCTGAGGCCGCTTCCTCTTGTCCTGTCCCTTGTTCTCTGGGACATCTGAGTTTGCCCACCAAATCCCAGAGTGGTTTGGGTTCAAGGGACCTTAAAGGTCATCTCATTCCAACCCACTGCCGTGAACAAGGACATCTTCCATGCCTGGTGCTTTGGGCTCCCTTTGAACCAGCTGGACTTCTGTTTGCTAGCTGGTGAGAGCTGAAGGGTTTTAGGCTCTGCTCAGCTCATGTTTAAGCTGGATAGCCAGGCTGAGCCCTGACAGCACAGGCATTGTGGTGACCATCAGTGGCTCAGCTGTGCATGAAGGATTTCCAGGGTGTCAGTGTGCTGGGAGAGAAATCAGCCCTCCTTACTGTGGCTGTTCCTGCATGTCAGCCTAATAGAATCAGGAGACATGGCAGGAAAATAATTGCGTTCTCTTTACTAATGAAAGAGCCCTTCAAGTCACTGATGGTTTTACTGCCTTAATTACTTTGCAATGGCAATATTCAGTGCCTTTGATTTGAGTTTTGTAATAACAGTTACTTGGACTTATTAGTTCCTGTGTGAACCAGACAATCTTTTATGCAATTACATTTGAAATGTGTTTAAGTACATTAGGAAAAGTAGAGAAAAAAGAGAGAGGTGAAGTAATTAGTGAGCAGGATGGGTGTGCTGGGGGGAGGTCCCAAAGGAGCCCGGAGCTGGGGTTTCAGCTCCTGCTTGTTCCTCTCATGGTTTCAGTCCCATGGTGGCTTCAGCACCCTGAGGTCTTCTGAAAATACATCCATTTATTTAAATCAAAGTTGATGTAGAAATAAACTCACACTGGGTGAATAGAGGAAAAATTAAGAGCAAAAAGAAGTCACAATGTCTTTAAACTTTGCTTTTCCAAACCCTTCTATTGGTTTCTGAAACATCATCTTCCAACTGCTGTTCCTGTTCCATCTCTGAATTCTCAGAAGTCAGTGCTAAGCCCGAGGTGTATGTTCAGCAAACTTAGCAAACTGTGTAGTGTGTCCCACTAGGCTGTACCTTTCTGCCTTGGCCAGCTTGCGATTACATATTCCCACTGAGCCTGTATTCCCATCCATCAGGAAGGCTTTTATTCCACTGGATTTTGTTAAACTCTGTGCAGAACCCGGCAACAACTGCGGGCTGTGCGTTTCCAGTTGTTTCTCTTCTTTCTCTGAGTCTCGAGGCCCTTTGAGATATCCATGGCGTGGGGTGGTACCGTGCCAGTGGTGTGAACTGCTGAGTTCAAAACGAAAGAGGCATTCCAGAACATTTTTATTTTTAGATCCTCCTTACTCTTGGATGCTGTTCCTGCCCTCCTTCAGCGCTTGCCAAGCCGTGCGAGGCAGCTTCAAACTGACATCCAACCACAGCTTGAAATGTGCCTTGAAATCTGTTTTAATTAGATATGAGCCATAATAATTTAATTACAGATCCACCCACTAAATTGTCTGTTTTGAATTGGAGCAGCCACTTTGTGTACAGAGAGAGAGAAATGTTTGGAGTTGACACCTCACTGACTCCTATCAAGGGCATTCAAGCTTGGAATGAAGTCCCAGAGTTCTGTGGCTGTTTAACCTCTAGCCCTTAATTATCCACAGTACTTGGAGAGTCTGCCAGATTGATCTTGATGCAAGTCAGCTCTGCTGTAACTGGTGGCTCCTGGGGGATGACGTGCCTGGGACATCTTGCTCTGAGGATGCTCCCAAGTGCAGGATCTGTGGTGAGCAATAATGGCCGGAGCTTGAGAAGTCTTGTTGCTTTGTGGACTTTTCTAATAAGTATTTCCCATTAATTTGACTTAAACACCCGTTTCAGAAAGAATTCCACCCTTCAGTGTGGGTGCATGGAGGCTGTTGTCCCGGAGGGTTTCCTGCTGGGAACGGTCTGGGGGGTGGTCAGTCACCTGCTCTTGAGCTGAGTTATTGCTGGCAAATTGGCCACCCACAGAAAGACTGACAGAGGAATTATTGCAGCCATATTAATTACATGGAGTGGGCTGAACCACTTGGCAACACAGGCTCACCGTGCTGTGTGCTGTCAGCAGCAGGGAGTGAAGCCCTCACCCAGTTCAGAGCCAGGAGCAGCCGGGCCAGTAGTGTGGTTCTGCTGCAAGCCCCCACTTGGAACCCTCAGACTGATTGAATCCATCACTCAGTCAGTCTCTGTCTGCTCTAGACACAAACAGGGCTTGGTGGAGTTAGTGAGAGAGCAGTGCCATGGCCTTGGGGACAAGACCTGCAAGCAGGCCAAAGCGACCGCATGAATGTCCCTAAAATATTGTAGTACTGGTCAGACAGGAAAGATTAATTTCTGTTCTTCTGATTTACATAAAATAAGACTTTAGGTGAATTCTTGAAGGGCTTTGTATGTTGAAACTGCAGTGTCTGATACAACCATAGAAAATATTGGGGTTGATAGCACAAATTTTTTTACTTGTTCTGGTTCCTGCCTGTCATCTTGTCAGCTTGATGGTGTGGGTTCCTCTCACTTTCAAGGTAAAAGATTAAATGTAATCTTTAGACTTAGAATGGTTTTTTATCTTCATATTTACAGATGAGTAGGCTTTAGTTTGGTGACTTTTACTTCTAAATCCTTGAGATGTTCTGTGACTAGTGTTTCCAGAACTGTTGGACAGTTACTGTGATGAAATCCTGTTAATGGAATTGCTTAAGGGTTAGTAGTTAAAGAGGGAAAACTGTAAAATCTAAAAAACCCACAAACAATCTCTGCCAGATACAAGCTCCAAAAGGAGATGACAGAATCCCGGAATGGTTTGGGTTGGGAGGGACCCTAAAGCCCACCCTGTGCAATGGCAGGGACACCTCCCACTGTCCCTGGGTGCTCCAAGCCCTGTCCCAGCCTGGCCTTGGGCACTGCCAGGGATCCAGGGGCAGCCACAGCTGCTCTGGGCAAGGTGTTTTGTGTTTTTTTCAGGTGGTGACTGGAAAGAAAGACTTGGGCTTTTTTAATCACTTTTTTAATGAACAGTTATTAAAAGCTCCTTGCCAGTCAGTACCATGGTGTTGGAAATCAGGATGATTTAGTGATTCCTTTGGTCATCAGCTGTTGCAGAACTGTCCTGAACTGTTCATCTCTGCTGCCTCTGAAGGAGAAGGCTGGAGGAAAACATCTGTCAGGTGCTTCTGTTTCCTTGGCTACCACATCATCGAAATGCCATCTCTTTTATTGGCATTAATGAAAATCTGCTGTGATACACAACTTTGCATGATCTGCAGTGCTGTCTTTGGAATCATGTGCTGTGTTCAACGTTAGCTGGAGGGATGTAGCATTTTGGGTGCCAGTTGTACACCTCTCCAACAGGATGAAAATGGTTAAAGAAGACAAAAATATTAATATCTATTTCTATTAATAATCCTTGAGTGACATGTTGCATTGTTTGAATCTTTCCTTCCATGACACAAATGTGGCACCAAGGAATTTTTCCTCTGAAAACTCAAGAGTGAATTTCTTAGCAAACACCTTTAATTAGGTCAGAATTTTATAAAAAGGCTTTCTATTTGCATAGAATAGCATTAATTTTGCATTCTTCTATCAGATGAAACATGGAGAAGGAACAAATAATTTATTCATGCAAAACCAACCCACATG
Source organism: Tichodroma muraria (assembly GCA_013390105.1). Taxonomy (NCBI): domain Eukaryota; kingdom Metazoa; phylum Chordata; class Aves; order Passeriformes; family Sittidae; genus Tichodroma; species Tichodroma muraria. Next base: position 150,623 of record WAAG01025500.1, read on the forward strand.
AATCATTTATTTACCTCTTCTGGTAATTTCACAAGCTCACTTTTTATGCATCAAGCTGCAAATTAATCAACATTTTCTAGAAGTTGATTTTGTCCAGGAAAAAAAAAAAAGTAATAATGACATAAATAACTCTTGATGTACAGGAAATCATCATCATCCAGTGAATTTGGGCAAAAAGTCTCTGCAAGTTGTTTTGGGCTTTTATGATGACTTTTTTGGGGGGGCTGGTTTTTTTGCAGGCGTTGTTGTTATTTCTTAAGGACAATTTGGACTCCAGCCCCTGCTGAATCTTCTTTCCCAAATGTGCATGCAATTCATAACATCTCTTGGTGGATTTGGCACCTGCAGGTCCCACTGTTTAAACATTTTGCACTGTTGCAGAGGTCTCGGATTTTATTGAAGATACTGCTGTGCAGCCCAGGGCTGTTTGAAATGCAGACTTATTTTCCTCCCCACTGTCAGCTGGCACCAGAGCTTTGTGCTGGGAGCTGCAGTTTTGGCCCTGGAGGCTCGTGGATCTGGTGGCATCACTGCTGTGCTGCCCGTCAGGGTTTTAGGGTTCATATCAAGTATTTTAGCTGTTCAGTGCTTTGCCACATGTGACACTGGAGAACTATTTCAGATATTCTACAGTCTATCAAGCTTTTTTTGTTTCTTCTTAGGGTTTGGACTGAGCTTTTATAGCAGAGGTTTCTGTAACATTCTCCACTCTTATTGTCAGAATCATTTCCTTGCTCTGCTGTCCCAACTCTTGGACCCTCGTTCAAGCTCAGTGGAAACATTCTGGTGTTCTGTATGATGGATAATAGGATTGGTAACAAAAACACTTTAAAGTTTATTGGCTCTTCACAAGGCCTAGTTTCAAGGGTAATTAAACATCTCATTATATCTGGTGATGTTAATTGCAGTTTTAATTTTATTTGTACACTGACATTTGCTTTGGCTAAAAATAGTGTTTGTAATTGGGACTGAAAGGGGGAACTGGAGAGAGATTTATGAGCTTGGGAATTATTGGGAAGTGGAAGTGAGGAGATACCTGTGTCAGAACCAAGCTGCCTGTTCTGATTAGTCCAAAGTGTTGATTATTCAAAAAAAAGGGTGTTTTAAACTGATCCAAGCCACACTGTGGTTAGATTGAAATGTGGTTAACACCTTATTTGTGTAGCTTTAAAAATACCATATTTAAATACCATATTTAAATCCATCAACGTGCCTAAACTGACATCAGTAGGTTCTTCCTCCTCCTCTGCAAAGTTGATGTTTGTGTCATTGAAGCCTTAGGGGTTTAGTTTTTACAAATATGACTAAGATCTTGCAGATCTTACAAGTGACACAGTGATTTCTGTTCCCATCCCATACTTCCATAGAGGGGGAAAAAACTGAGCTGATTTACCAGGGCTTGGTAGACTTGAATTGAGAAAGGAAAAAAAATGTTAATATGTATTTAAAAACCAGAGGGACAACATGGAACAGAGGAAAATGCAAGTTTGGAAATAATTTGCTTTCTGAATAATTAAAAAGTCATTGTGAGGTACGTGCTAATGCATGTAAGTTCTCAGCTTGTTGACTATGCTAATTTATTCCGTGTATTAGAGTTGCCAATTAATGTTCTCCTAACAATGTGCCACTTAAACATTCTTGCATTTTATTAGCGATTTCTCTTGTTTATCTCAAGGAGAACTGACTATTACAGAGCTGTTTTCACACGTACCCAGGTAACCCTGGTCAGGTTCATTCATGGGCAGTAGTGGATTGTTCCCTGGGATGGGGCTGCCCCTGGATCCCTGGCAGTGCCCCAGGCCAGGCTGGGCAGGGCTTGGAGCAGCCTGGCACAGTGGGAGGTGTCCCTGCCATGGCAGGGGTGGCACTGGGTGGCTTCAGGGTCCCTTCCACCCAACCCTGTCTGGGGTTCTGTGACTGGTGGAAACAGCTTTTGAAAGGTGAATCTGGGAGTTCCCGGAGGAAATTGCAAGTGGCCCAAGATGTCACCCTGCATGTTCATTTGCATATATGTAAATGACCTGCCTGCCATCGGTGCTGCCACAGCTGCTGGGTGCCTCGGATCCACCTGCTGTGGTGTTGCCAGAGCGCCTTGGTGAGCCTGTTCTTGCTTTTGGAGAAGTTATCCCGACTTCCAGCCTACCAAGACAGAGGATATTGTCAGATGGTGCAGCAGTTCCTTCTCAGATGTGTTTTCTACATCAGCATTAGCCTTTGCTGCTATCTGGGGGCAAATTCAAGCCTCTGAGAGGTGGGAAATTTTTATCTGTGGAGGCACTAACAAAGAATTGGGAAATGAGAGCTGAAGCAGGTTTCTTAACGAGGCGCCTGTAGCAGGAGCAAAAAGGTGCTTTTAATGATGGCTTTTCTGCCTTGACTTGCAAAATGATTCATCAATTGCCAGAAATATTCCTGAAGAGGTGCCTGTTAGATGAAGGATGTACCAGCATCTCTCTCGACAGAAAGCAGCCCAGTTTGTGCCTCCTGTCGTCATCGGTGGCCTTGGGTGGGTGCAGGAGCAGAGCAGGGGGATGCGGGGAGCAGCTCAGCCCCGTGCATGCATCACACCTGCCCTTGAATGGCTTCATCTCTGCACATCTCGAGGCTCTAACAGAAAACGACTTTTCTCTTGTTGCTGCTTTGCTGCTTGAGAGCTTTGCCTTTTTTTTTTTTTT
>WAAG01025500.1:153321-221122 GCA_013390105.1 Tichodroma muraria
TGTTTTTTTGAAGCAGTGTTGAATGTAATGCACTCTTCACTGGATCAACTCCAAATCGGGCTCTTCCTTTCTGGGCAATGGAGTTGTGTGGCTCTGGGTTAGCATCCCCATCTTCTGAAGGGATGGAGTGAGAGGTGGTTTCACGAGAGCACGGGCATTATCGTAATTGACATAAATCATTTGCAGGACTGTCAACAGAATATTGCTCCTAATCTGCTTTTTCTGTTTTGTGCAGGGATTTCTATTTCTTTCTAAGGATTAATGCAAATCGCACATAATTGCAGATTTTGGAGGTGGAGGCGAGTCCTTTTGAGACATTAAGCAGTGTCAGATTTACTCCTTCACATAATCCTTAGGCTCTCTTCTATGGAACTGTGTGAAACAGACTCGGGGAACTCGCTCAAAACGAGTTTCAAAGTTCTTGCTCAACCAATTTATACCACTGAGTGTGTTTCCATTGTAACTGAGTGTGGCTCTCAATGGTAAGAGTCACTAATCTCCTTAAATAACCTAATGCTTAATATGATTGTGTGGAGGAAACCCAGGAAAGTGAGCAGCAGTTAAAGCTGAAATACATAAAATCTATTGCCCTTAGAAGTCAATTAAAACATCACCAGAACAACGGAAAATGCCTGGCTGGAAGATTGATCATCCCAACAAATCCTGTATTAAACACAAGCAGTTGATCTGCTATCAAACATGGCCAAAGTGACAGGTGAGATGATTGAAGTGCAGCTGAGTGAAATAAGTTTTAGCCTCTCCATTCACTGTGACTCCCCAACACAAACTCTGAATGCTGGAGCTCACCCAGGAGGGGATGGTGTCCTCAGCAGAGCCAGGAGTTCCCTGGCATTTGTGGGGTCAGGATACGGTGCTGGGGAGCCTCTGCTGAAGTTGGGGCATCTCAGATGTTCAGTGATTTACAGCCTTGTGCAGGGGATAAACTGCACCCTGCAGTAGCTCCTGGCTATGTCTGTCTCCAACACTCCTATTTATAGCTGCAACTTTGAAGCTGTTGTAGACTTTAAAAAAAAAATAAATTAAACCCCATCTTTTTCACGGATTCTGAAAACTGCATTAATATTAAACAGCAATTAAGAATCTTTATATGGGTGCAGAGGAACACCGTGAAGACACTTGGAGAACAAAAACCCTCATCCAGAAGAGGGTAGTGCTAGGGTAAGGAGTGGGAACTGCTGGCTGGGGGCCAAGGCAGGCAGCACATTCTGCTGCAGGAGTTCAGCTGTAAACCCAAAAAGTGCATCTTGGGTCATGTGATTCAGGGCAACACCACTGCTTTTTAACCTGGTTTTTATTTCTAGTGGGGAACAACCTGTCTTCTAATGACATCCTTCAGCTTTTTTTTAAACTAACTATGGAAGGAGACAGCTCATCATGCACATTCTCTAAGAGATGTTCCCTATTCCTGTGATGGAAATTTAGAATATGTTCAGTAAATAAATAGAATAGCATTTAAAGGCTGTGATGTCACAGCTAATTTATGGGAAAACAGTGCAATGAGGTGTAGCTAACGGGCTGATTGTTTTAATTGCTCTGCAGCAGTGATGTCTTGAGCTGGAGCCAGGGAATTCTGTCTCCCTCCAGTGTGTGAGAACTGCAGGAGTCACAGTGAGCTTCTTCCTGGCTGTTAGAGAAGCCAAATCTGCTTTTATTTCCAAGTGGCAAACGCACACCTGATTGTGTTACCTACTGGGGATCTTGTTTTATATCCAAAAGCGTCATCTGTGCCTGTGTGCAGTTACCACATTTGTTGCCCTTGATACCTGGAAAAGAGAGTTGGGTTAGATGTTGGGATACTGGGCAGAAATTCCTTCTTGTGAGGTGCTGAGGCCCTGGCCCAGGGTGCCCAGAGGAGCTGGGGCTGCTCCTGGATCCCTGGCAGTGCCCAAGGCCAGGCTGGACAGGGTTTGGACTAGCTTGGGACAGTGGGAGGTGTGTCCCTGCCATGGCAGGGGTGGCACTGGGTGGGCTTTGAGGTCCCTTCCAACCCAAACCATTCTGTGATTCTGTGAATGCACAATTGCTTTGCATTGTTAAATAGAGAAAATAGTTCTGTTCAGGGAGGATTTTTGAGGAAATGAAGGAATTATGCTGCTTTAGTACAAATTCATTGAGCCACAGTTTGTAGCTTTTAGTGTGAGGTTAAACTGTAGGCAGGAAAAACTAGGTTCTCTCTAAAACTCGAGTTAAGACTAATTTCTTACTCTGAACTGGAACAACGTACTTAATACTATATAAATAAAACTAAATGAAAGATTTTATAGAGCATTAAATATTTATAGCACATCAGCTGCCTTAAAAATGCATTTCCTTTCTCTTCCTGGGCATTTTAGTCAGCTTTTCATTGCCTGTGACTGGTTTATTATGGGCTCTGATTTCTGAGCAGGCATTACAGATGCCCTTAAGTGAATGCATTTGTGGTGGTTGCTGTGTGATGACTGTTTTACTCTGTAAATAGACTATAAATTATGTATGGAGAATTTATGAATTAATCTATAGTATATATCTTGCACTCATAAATATTGTAGAGTACCTTGTAGCCTCTTTAGAACTCTCTGGTGGAGATCTTTAAGTGCAGGGTTTTCCTGCTGTTCTCTTGTATCAGAAATAAGTAGTTTTGGTTTTCTGCAGGACTATTTTTGTTCACCTTTCACTTCTGCACTTTGCCAAGTAAATGCACAGCAAAATTGTCCAGTCCGTATAACGGAGCAAGGGCTGTGCCTTACTTCACCTTTCTGTTTTGAAAGGGAAATAAATCACGAGGTTCAGACCTCTGGAGCTGTTTTTCCGTTCACCTGGCTCCCCTGAAAAATAACGCGTTTTCCCCAGGCAGCTAATTATGGGGTGAGATTAGTATGGCAGCAGATTGTAAGCACGACTGAGGAGCTCAGTAACTATTGGAACAGCCTTCCTGTCTGCCGAGTGCAGCACTGAACCCTTCTGCTCCCTGGAAGTCAGCCCTTTGTGCAGTGCTGTGCATGAAGGAGTATCCAGGCAGTTTGAGATACTTCAACCCCCCCACCCACAGTTTGGGTGCCCCTGTGTCACTTCATTTTCTTTTTGGTTAACTGGGCTAAGAGAATCGAGGCTGTAACTTTTAGGGTGGGACCAGTGAGCTCCAGAATGAGTTCCCACACAGGGACCAGACTGGGGCAGTCACTCCTGCATGTGCTTTGTAGGCATTGCAGTGCCTGGGCTGGAAACTTGTTCAACTGCTCTGAAAGAAGCCAGCAGGAAAATGCTTTCCCTGGGAGGTCTCAGGTTTGTGGGAGGAGGTGCTGTCCCAGAGCTGGGGTTTGGCTCGGGAAGTGCCCAAGAGGGGAATCCAGGACTGGGGGTGTGTGGCTGTGCAAGAGCCTTCTGCAGGGTTGGTGCTTTCCCTGGTTCCTTTCAGTACTGGTGCAGGACAGGGGGGGTTGGTGATATTCCCTGATGGATGCTTGGAGCTCACTGGATGTGTTTCTCTCACTCCATCTCCTTCTGCGCTCTGTGCTTTCCTCTCTCTCTCTCCTCTGTTGCTGTGTAGCCCCCAGCTCTGTGGGACTCTCCTAATGCTTCCCACTCTGGAATTTGTCATCAGCCTGGCAGGGCTCTGTTAGGAGAGTTTTGTTTCATGCTCTGTGCCAGCAGTCCAGGGAGGCTGCTGAAGAGCAGGATGGGCACCCCAGCATCCAGCAGGAGCTTCCCTGGAGTCAGCACAAGGACAAGGAGGGCAGGAGGCTTCTTTGTGGGGAGCTGGATACAGGAAAACCCTGATGTGGATGCCACTGTGCTGTTCCCATCATCCCAGCAGGCGTGTACAGAATCCCTCCAGGGAGGCATGGCAGAGTTAAGTCTATTGATCCAGCTGGGTTATAAATTCAGGAGTATCACTGGAAAGATTTATCATACCCTTGACTTACTCACAAAGACAGTTGAAAATGGAGCAAGGAAAGTATTAGCAGTACCATAGATTATTCTTTTTATATTGTAGTTTTAGATGATTTATATTGGAACAATAGGCATTGGAACAATAATTAGATTCCAGGTGGATTTGGCTTGTCATATTGCTAGGAAAAAGGGATAGATTTGATTCATCTGTAGTGGTTGATGAGCATAGAAGGTGGTGCAAAGTGAAATTCTAGATCCAGATTTCCTCAGAAAATGAGGAATTGGGAGGTAATTGGAGCAAGGCAGGTGCCAGCAGAAGGAAAACTCAAACTCAGAAAGCAGCTCTGAGCTCAAAACTCAGAGCTCTGTCTCTGTGCTCCTTTCCTGCCTTTCCGCTGGGTCCCAGGAGCCCGTGGTGGGTTTTATTTGGTGCATTTGTGCAGCACTGGCAGCTGAGCCTTCCAGAGGGCTGTGCTGTCAGCAAGGACTGTGCATTCCAGTCCATACAGTTCAGTGTAGGATTCCTTGGATGTACAGAATGAGGAGTTTCTCTGGCCAGTTCATAATCTTTGGAATTCTGGGCTTTGCGAAATCCAACTCCTCGTTCTGCAGCAATGCCTTGAGTAGTGTCATTGTTCTTCATCCTGTTTTTCAATTCCAGCTGTAAAACTGATCTTTAAGTAGTGCTTCTCTTAGTACATAATGGAGGAAAATGCTGCTTGAAATGCAGGATTTTGGTTTTTTTTTAATGGCCAATGAACAAGAGAGTGCAAAATGCAGTGTTTTGTGCTTTGGGGATGGATCTTCAGTTCTGCTCAAGGAGATGGGGTTGGCAGGAGCTCAGCCCATTGTCAGGAGCCCCCGTTCTCCTGGCTGTGCATTGAAGGCTGTGGCATTCACAAAGGACTCGGGTAAACTTCCACGGAAACCCAAATTTGTCTGTTTTGCTCTGAGCTTACTAAACAAACCCTCTGTTGTTTTCACAAAGCAGTAATTTTGCTTCCAGCTGTCTGTTTACTAAGGAATAACAAACACTCCTTGGTAGATTTATCTCACCACACAATCCTGCAGGTGCCCTTGTTTTCATATGTTTGGGATCTTCTGAGATGATTATCTAATTTCTAGAATCTTTCTCTTTATGCTTCCTGAAAATAAATGGCTGCCATGGGTTGCATCACCAGTAGTGAAAAGTGGGAAGAAATGGCAGATCACTGATTCTCTTTCCAGACCCAGGAGGAAGGGCTGGGTGCATCTTGGACAGAATTTCCTTGGGAGACATTAAGTCTGTTGGTGCAGAGATGGATGTGGTAAGGTGAGGGTCTGTTTGCAGCTTTGTGCCTACAAGATTTGGGGAAAAGATGGCTGGGTAAATGCATAGCCTCCAGCTAAAACATGGTTTTCTGTTATTTCCTTCAGTCAAGCTTTAAAGTACATTTCCATCCTCTGAGATAAAAATCCATTTCATCTTTTAAAAAAAACCTTCAAGTAAATACTCTAAAAATTGTGTATCTCCTTAGAGACCTGTGGAGAGTAAAAATCAGGAGTTCAGTTGGATTCAAATTCTTACTGATTTTAATTGAACTATTGCTGTTTTCCAGAGTATGAGTTGAAACAGAGCCATCAGCTCTGTGTGTTTGCCTTTTTAGCCTCTCTTGAATATCAGAGTAGAAGGCAGGGATTAGCTGGGGAGAATATGAATCTGGATTTCTAACTCAGGCCTAGGGATCTTCAGGAATTCTTCCAGTATTAGAGAAGTCTGTGGGATGCAAGGGGTCCATCCATACTGCATGAGGATTTATCCCCTGGGATTAGTGCACGCAGCTCTGGCCGTCAGCCGGGGTCGTGTGTTTGGAAATGGGTCTGTTACTGCTCCGTGAGAAAAATGACTGCTGAACCTTGAAACAAAGTTTGATGAAACTCAAAGAATGCTGGGTAAGGAAGATCTGATAAGGAAAACAGTGTATTATTAGTCTAGTGGTGATGAAATAGTTGAGTCTGTTTTTTTTCCCCTTAAAATCATCACGAAATCCCAGGCAGGGGTGCCCAGGGCTGAGGGCTCCTCTCCAGGGTGAGCAGCTCCAGCTCCCCCAGCCTTTCCTGGGCACGGAGATGCTCCAGGCCCTTCAGCATCCCCCGCTGGCCCTGCTCCAGGAGCTCCATGTCTTTGTTCTCCTGAGCTGGTCCAGAGCCCTGGATTGTGTAGGGTGACATTGGGCTTGGGGACCACCGTGGCTTGGGACCAGAGCCACCTCAGTGGCAGATGAGGTGCCACTCACACTTGTCCTCAGTCAAGATTTCAGCTCTGCCTTTCCCATCCTGGTTTCCTTGTCACCCTCAGAAGCCAATCTTAGAGGAAAAGCTTCCCATGAGCTGCAATCCAGAGGGGAATATTGAGCTTGCTCTCATTCTCCACTCACTCCAGCGGTCTCCCTGTTACCCTGCAGCTGGAGAGAGCTTGAAGGTTGGAATTAAAAAGCAGGTGCACGTTGAGGGAATACAACTTGGGAAAATAGCAAATAGGATGTTCTCAGGCTCTTTTCTGACCCTGGACTGAAGCAAGAGCAGCAATAAAACACAATTAAATCATGTATTGATTTGTGTATCGGCGAAGAGTTTTCTCTTGAGCTACAAGTGTGATTTCAGATTCATTTCTCTTGTAATTCAGCACAGGCTAAAGGACACTGATGTTTTACAAACCATGGCATTCTAGCTTTAGTGCAATCAGACTTTAAAAATGTTATTTCATTAAACGGCGCTTTGACTTTTAATAATAATAATGTCATGAATAATTTAAAAAGACAGTCTTATTTGCAGGGAATATGAAGGAGAAGTTACTCATATCCCAGACTCTTGTGAAAGTGCAGGGAATTACTGTGGGGATGACAAATTGCAGACAGCTCAGAAGGCTGAGGTTTTCTCTGTATTTACAGAACAAAAGCATCAGTGCAGGGAGGCTCAGGGTTCCCCACAGGCCCCAGGAGTGTCCTGGAAGGATGGGAGGAGGGAGCCCCTTGCCATGTGGTGCCTTGGAGCTGGGCTGAGCTCATCCTGTAATGCCACAGATGAAACTGCAAATTTCCAGTGCCTGACAAACCAGTCTGGTGCTTAAACTGTTTCCTTGTCCAATTAACCGGCTCCTCGCTCATCCATCACCCGTGGTGCTTGCTCCTCATGGCAGCAGGAGTTGATCACCTGCCAGACAGCCTGGGAAGCAAATGAACTGCCTGAGCTGCAGGAACTATTTCTGGAGGTGAAACCTGGTGCCAGTTCTAGTGATGGAGTCAAAAGCCTTCTGCTGGCCTCGGTGCCTTTGTGACAGGAGACGGTGCAGCAAGGAATGCCACGAGGGGAGGGCTCCTGGCTGCTCCGGTGTGTGGCAGGCACTGCTGGTGGCTGCAACACTGGGAAACCAGCCTCAACTGGGGCAGGGTTTGACCCTGCTGAGTGGTAATTAAAAATCCAAGAGTTCCCCTGGGGTAAAGCAGTGTGGTGTCAGTGCAGGGGATCCTGATTCCTGCAAGAACACGGCTGCTCTGGAGATGATGTGCATCCCCCTAATCTCTGCTTCCCAGAGGCAGATAAATTGTAGGAGAGCTGGACACGAGGTAACTCCTTTTCCTTCTGATAAAGCTTTTGAAAGAAGTTATCTTTTAGTGGAGAGATTTATACTCTGTTGCAGAGGAAGAGGCTGTGCTGCGTTTAATCGTGTTTTCCCGCTCACACAGAAATTTAAACTGCCTGATCTCTGCCTGCTGCCGGACCCTGGAGCAGCTGGTGCTGCTCTGGTGACTGAGTCCCGGACCCTCACCACCCTCCCAGGGAACAATTCCTTCCCGAACATCCCATCCAGCCCTGCCCTCTGGCAGTGGGAAGCCGTTTCCCCTTGCCCGAAGTGCCCTTGGTCTGCTCTGCCCTTGGCGTGCCGCTCGTCCACAGCGCGCTCATGGAGCAAAGCCGGCGTCTCCTTCTCTTTTTAACTTCGGACTTTGGACAAATCCAGCCTGGTCCATCCTGGGTGTGATGAATTCCCAGGTGATGATGTTTTCCATGGTGCTCCCAGCCTCTGTTTGGCAGCGCAGAAATCCGAGGATCAGTATTGAGAGTGTATTTGTCAGGCTGCGTTTAGACCTCTTCTTGCTTTGAAGGACATCAGTGTAATGGGGCTCGGTGTGTTCCCCCTGTGAGGGAAGGATTTGGTCTATAGGCTGTCAAATGAAGGCTCTTTCAGGTGTGCTTTTAATCCACATCCCTCTACTCCAGGGAGAGAATTCTACCATGGTTTTGCCACCACTCTTCTTGCTGTTTAGCACGTTCTTTTCTGTAGCTCAGAAAGGGAAATCTGAAGGTGGCAGACAGAGAGGTTGAAGCACATGGTATCCAAATAAAATGCTATTTAAGGGTGGTGTGAAACAGAGAGGACAGACAGCTGTCCTGGGATCCTAGCACTTTTCTGTGCTGGGAGTTCTATAAAACCCTCTCCTTTTGGAGGAATATAAAATACAAATTGATGACACAGGAATTCCTTTGTCTATTTTTAGATATAATTTATGTGTGTGTGAATGACTTATTGAATATCAAAATATGGATTGGTAGGATATTGTCATATCTTACTGGTGATCTGCACTGGTACAGAAAAGCTGTATTGATGGAATGGAAACACTGGAACCGAAAATATTTTTAGCTTATAATTGCACATTAAATTTTATTTATGTTTCGAATCATTCTTAATGAACCTTGAAATGTTCTCCACTGTAGCATTGTGGAAAGTATGAAAAGGGGATCCATAGGCTCTTTCCTTTACTAAGTTCTGGCAAGATATTTTTGCTATAGGTTTGATTTGGCCTTCAGCCCATGGTATTTTATAACTAATAAATAATGAAATAGTTATTAGTTAATAGCTAATAGTTAAATGGAGTGGAGCCATGAGGGAAGTCCCAGGCAGATCCTATCAGCTGGCCAGAGATGAGCTGTGGTGCTGTTGCACAGACAACAAGTGTTCAGCTCTATGTGATGGGAAATTATTCCAGATGCCCCCAGGGAGCACCAATGAGAGGATGAGCGGCTGCTCGTGCAGATAATACTGAAATTATGAAAATATTAAAATGAATGTGATAAAATCTTGGTGCCTTCTCTGTGAGATAAAAGCAGCCAGTACAATGCCGAGCCTGATCAGCTTCTCTACAACCCATTTTTATTGTCACAAAGGAGAGGCAACAGTAGAACTTGAATTCCACTTGTGTTTATTTAGAAATGGCCCATTGTTCCATCCTTTTCTTCTAATATTTTCTGTCTGCTCTTTTAAGAGCTCTCCTTCTCTCATCTGGAGTAACCTATTTCTCAGCTTCATTAACTGTATTTCACATAGAATCTGATTAAGAGAAATATTTCTCTTGCTTTGTATTTCAGATTCTTCCATGTTTTCTTTATACTTGAAATTAGCTGTACCTTGTTATAATCTAAAATATTTGCAGGTTGCTCCATGTGAAAGATGCTTTTCCAATAACTGACTTTCCAGCCTGTTTCTGCTGCTCTTCTGTGAGGATGATGCTGAAGTTAAATTCCAGGCTGGACGGGGCTTGGAACAACCTGGGATAGTGGGAGGTGACCCTGCCCATGGCAGGGGTGGGACAAGAAGAGCTTTAAGGTCCTCCCAACCCAACCCAGCCTGGGATCCTGTGATTTCCTGGCTGGTTTGGGCTGTTTCCCTTCCCTCAGCACAGGAGACCAGCTCCAGTTGTCTGCTCCCTCAGCAGCCACAAGCACAACTTGGCTCTTTCCAGAGTAACTGATTTTGCTCCATTCCATTGGTTTAACCCATTGCATAACAGTCTGATCTCTGAATAAATCTCATTTAACTGGAAGCCTTATAGTATTTGATCAAGATCTCAATCTCTTTTAATTTGCAGGGTTATTTTTGATGCAAATTTCTTTTTTGTCTCCTTTTTAATTACATATACCTTTCCCCCCTCCTTTTTGCTGCTCTGCTGTATGGTGGAGGAAGATTAAGCTTCCAGTCCTCATCCTGACATTTGACCTCTACTTATCTCTTGCTAATTCTGTCAGCTTTAACAAAATTGTCTTATTTCCCCCTGTGCTGATAGACAGTGGAGGTCCTTCAAATTATTAAAAAAGAGGGAGGGGGGTGAAGAGGAAAAAGCAATGACCTTTAATTAACTTTCTCCAGATTTTCTGTTGAAATGATTCATGTGTGCCACTGGAATTCACTGGCCAGAGATGTGAGAACTGGCTGTGTTAAATGTATTTCTGCATCATCAAGCAAAGCAACTTAAATAGATAAGACAGAGCAGAGGTTTGAGGTGGGTCTCACAATGTTATAATGAAAATATGGGTGGTGTTTCCTGGTTCATTTTTGTGTGTAAATACACTATATAAAATGCTTATTTATTAATCATTTTTATTATAAATATGGAGGGTTATTAAAAAAAAATTGCTGCTGTTCCACCCTGTAGAGAAACATGGTTTTGTGGAAGGCCAGAGAGATGGAAGAGCAACCAAGAGCTAAAAGATGGAAGGGATGTGTTTTACCAACGGAATTGGTTGCTGTGCTGAGATGGGAAGGGAGCAGCAGGGAATTCAGTGCAGGGCTTGTCCAGGGGCTGGTGTGCAGCTCTGCCTGGAAATACTGTGCACCATTAACTCGAACAAAGAAACGGCTTCTGTAAAAACATTGGGTTTGTTAATTAAGTGCTTTGCACCCTAGGAGTGGGGAATCATTAGCTGCTCTCATTCCCCCGAGGAGATGGAGCTGTTTGTGAGCTCGGGGATGCTGGGCATCGAGGGCTGTTTATTTTCCAGGGTTAGATTCATCTGATGCTTTCAAGTAAAAATAAAAAGACTAAACAATCACGAACAAGCTCTGCGGTCAAATAGGAAAACGAAGCCGTTGCGTTGCCTGTAGTAATGAGAAGGATTAAATTTGCACAGAGCTTTCCCTGGGCTTTCATTTTGAGCACGGCCAGATGTTCCCGGCGTTGGGAGCTTCATTATGAGCAGCAGAGTCAGAAAAGCTGCCGTGTGCTTTGCTGGGGGTGCTGTACCTGGGTCTGACGGTTGACTTGGAGCCATCTCTGGAGCTCATTTGCTCGCAGCCCCAGCCAGCCCCGAGCAGGGTGGCAGCAGTGCAGAGAACTTGAGAGCAGAGCCCAGCGCCGTGGTAAACATCTAACTGCTTCCTTTCACACTCCGCTGATCCCAGGCACCAGCTGCTCGTTTTCATCTGCCTTTCTCTTTTGTTCTGTGGTTGCTGTGGATTGGGAGTGACTTTGGTATCGACCACATCAGCTCGGGTGAAATTTCTACTTGAAATTCCAACTAAAAGTCCAAGATGACTTCACTGTTTTTTAATGGGATTCTTGTCAATTAGACTGAATTATTTATAGAACTGTTCAGACTAGCAAGATTTCCCTGTGGGAATTTCTAGTGTTTTCAGCAGATTTCCAATCTGCTGTTTTATTAAGGCACAGATCCAGTGGACAAACAAAAGGCTGTTGCTCCTTCATTAGGAAGCCACTTGTTTAACAAAGTTTTGTCTTCATTTCCCGTGGCCTGTTTTGCTGAGGCCCAAACTCCATGAGTCAGTGAGTTAACACCAAGTTCTGCGTCTTCTGCTTCCTTCTAGGCCTTTAATCACTGAAAGTCACCCGATTTGAGCCTAATTCTCCCTTAATCTCATTTGATCTGAAAACAGATGTCTCAAAGTCCTGATCCTGTAAGGTTGTGAGCTAAAAAGGTGACAAATCTGTTATAAGAAATACCCAAATTGTGCCTCATCTTCCATGGCAGCACATCCCAGAGGAGTCCCTGGCACTGAGAGCTGGATCAGCACCCACTGGTGTCCACCCACACCCAGCTCTTCCTGGGAATCTTAGAACAAAATCACAAAATTATTCAGACTGGCAAAACTCTCCCAGACCATGGAGTCCAAGGGGTGTCTGGTCCCCACCTTGTCCCCAGCCCAGAGCACTGAGTGTCACCTCCAGCCCTTCCTGCCATCCAGGGATGGGCACTCCAGACCTCCCTGGGAAGTTGCAGTCCCTGACCACCCTTTCCATGGGGAAATTCCTGGTGCTGTCCTCCCTGAGCCTCCCCAGCCCAGCCTGAGGCCGTTCCCTCCGCTCCTGTCCCTGTTCCTGGGAGCAGAGCCCGACCCCCCCGGCTGTCCCCTCCTGGCAGGAGCTGTGCAGAGCCAGAAGGGCCCCCTGATCCCCCTTTTCTCCAGGCTGAGCATCCCCAGCTCCCTCATCCTCTCCTTACAGGGCTTAGGAGTGTTGTTTCAGAACAATTTTCCATGTATGTTCCTGAACTCACACGTTTCTTGGCTGCACAGCTCCGTGAGGAATAATAATAATATGATAAGCATGTGCAAATGGAGTGATGAAAGCAAACAGATGAAGTCAATGACAGCACGGTGGTGCAAGGTTGTGTCTCTGAGGTGTGAGATAATGGGGAGAGATCTGAAATACAAAAGGATTTGGAGGCTGGAGGAGAGAGAAAATGTCAGCCCTTGTTAATGGGCAGACTCGGAGCACAGGGAGAAAACGGGTGTTGGGAGGAACCTTAATCTGGGCATGTTTTATTCCAGCAGCCTCTAAACCAGTCCCAGCATCTCTCCAAAACCAAAGCAGAGGTTTTATCCAGGGCCACAGGATCAAATGTTTGAGATAAGGGTGGTCTGACATTGGGCAGGCCTCCTGCTCAGCCTGGCTGAAGGATAATTCTTTGTGCATATCATTAGAGCTACCTTTTGGTGGTTTTCAGGGACCTGTGGGCTTCATTCATCTCACACTGGGTTTTTGAACTCTTATTACTCTTTGTGCAACTTCTATAAATTACTAATGATATTTTCTTTAGCACAAGAATGTCAATGAACTAATTATTCAAAAGAATAATGTTTAGGAATAAGGTTTTTTTCCAAAAATATTGGCTGCAGGAAATACCGTGTCTCAGTTTGGCTGCCTAGAATTGATGAGTAGTCAGAATTTGTTATTAGTATGGACATTAAATGTTGCAGGAATCTGCTGCAGAAGTGAAGCTGTACATTGAAATAATAAAAATGTAACTTTGTGTATTTATGGAAATATAGATTAAGCCCTCAGTTTTAATGGGCTGTTTTTCTTGTGCAGATGATTTCTGCTGGGGTAGGTCTGGATGATTTCTGCAATATTATTCCTGACTTTAAAGTATCTGGAGAAGTTGAGGCCGATGATGGGATGGGATGGGATTTGCACTGTTTTTCCTGTGTGGATTATTGCGTCACTGGACTATGGAAATAATATCTTTTAAATCCTTTGGTTTCATGAAGAGCAATGTACAGATTAATTGTGCTGCAGGTGGGGAAGAAAGGAGGAGGTGAAATACTGAAATCCTGATAGATTTTGCTGTTGTATTTATCATTTTAAAAAAATAATTTACAACCTCCCTCATTTTTCTAAGATTTATCACCATTCATTTTAAAACGGGGCTTGACAAGGTTCTAGCCCCAAGACAATGGTACTGTGGACCTTAAAATACAAAATTCATGGATTGTCCTACTCCCATACCACTTGGATCTCTTTAGAACTCCTACAGGTTCCAGAATCCTGTCCCATAAATCAGCAAAGTTTTTCTACTCTTATGAAATCTGCAATTTTTTAAATTTTCACTTACCTTAAACCTACCAAGACTCATTAAATGCACAATAACCTTTAGAGGCAGCAAGGGAACCTCTTAGGCATCCAAAAACTGTGCAGTTACCCAGTTGGAAGGTAAATTTCCCAAATGATCACAATCCATGCTGGTCACTTTTATTCCCAATTACTGCTAAAAAAAAATCTCTTTATAGGATGATTGCTCCCAATCGGGGAAAGAGATGAAACGTCAGAGGAGGTGAAGAGTGGAGGAGAACAGTGGAAACTGCTAATTAGTGCCTGGAGGGAGAGCAATTCCCTTGGCCTGGCTCTTGTTCAGCCAAGTGCTTTCTGAAAAATATCCCAAATATCTGAACCCTGCGTTCAGGGCAACTACAAAGCACAGCCAGATGTCATTTTGCCATGACTTTTATAAAAAATAGGATCATACAAAGATTGTCCCACCTAAGTTCAGGCTGTTACTACAACAAATGTCTTGTGAAAATACCTGGAAAGGTTTGGTGTTTAAATGCTCAGGTACTGGGATCTTTAAGGTCATCGCTTTATTTTTTGGAAAGAGGTTTCCTTTTAAAAGAAAAAGCCAAATTAGAACTTTGCACACACACCAAAAGCAGTATTGCCTTGGTGATGCTGAACACAGTGTGCTTCATCTTATCCACAAGCTGCAATACATTAAATATATTTGATTGATAAAAAATGAACAAATAGTACTGGTGAAGGTGGCTCTGTGTTTATGCTTTCTCCCCTTCTGTGCTTCATCCCAGCATCACTGAATTCCTGACTCTTATCTGCTTATTTACAGCAAATAGGGGAGGTCTGTGCCATTTTCTTATCAGGTTTTATTTGAAGCTAATTAATAATTTGAATAGTTTGAAGTCTGGAGAGTTTTGAAGAACTCAGTTTTCAGGATTCTACTTCATCCGTCTATATTGTCCTATAAATATTTTCCCACACCAGCCAGCCCCCAAGATTAAATATGCATTTTAGTCAAGTAAGCGTTATTTCCCATTTATATTGAATGGAAAGTTTAATTTAGATGTTCAAATATGATTCAGGGCAGATTGAAGGTGTGGCAGCGTGACTGCAGAGAGAGCAGGGTTGTGTTCTGCTGCCCCAAAAGCAGCTCAGGGAAGGAGCTGGAAATTGCACCCTGCTTTTTCATTCTCTGCATTCAAAAAAATCCCCCCAAACCACGGTGGTTCCTGTCTCCAGAAGGAACTAATTTCCTTGTCTGTGTTAATTACTCTGAGCCTGCTGGGAAGGGCTGCAGGGTCCCAACTTCTGTGGGAACACCATTCCTGCTCCATGTGGAGCCAAGGAATCATCATCCTCCCCTCTGGCCGCCCCCCCAGATCCAGGCTGGGATTCTATAGCCCAGGGAAAAGATGGGAGAAGCTTTTTTAGCCTTTAGCAATTGCAGCAGAGCTGGCATCCCCACGGCTCCCCAAACCGAGGCTGCGTGCTGGATGCAAGTGGAACATTCTTTGACCATTCTTTCCTGTTTGAAAGCTCAGGAGCATTAGGAGAGGCTGAATATAGGTTTTTATCATGGGCATAGTAGTCTGAGTGGCCTTGGCTGTTGTTGCAGTGCTGTCACCAGAGGTGCTGCATGCGGTGCTCCCTGAGCTGACACAGCTTTGCACGCTGCTTGCCTTGGGCTCAGCAGCACTGTGGCGCTTAAATCAGCTCCAGTTATCCCTGGAATGTTCCAGGCCAGGTTGGACGGGGCTTGGAGCAGCCTGGGATGGTGGAATGTGTCCCTGCCCATGGCAGGGGTGGCACTGGCTGGGATTTTAGGTCCCTTCCATCCCGAAGCACCCCGGGGTTTATCGCAGGGCTGTCGCCGGAGTGCTGGGCCGGGAGCAGAGGCAGCCAGACCTCTCAGGCCGGGGCTGGCTCCCCCCTGTCCCAGCAGGGTCTCCCCTCCACGGGGTGATCAGCTGCCCGCAGCTCTGGGCACTGCGTGTGCAGCACTGGGGATTTTTGTTTCTGTCACAAATCCCTGGTACCTTTGCTGCTGCACCCAGGGACGCCTGGAGCTGTAACACATAACCTGAGTTGTTTGTGCCCTGTTTGTACCTGCTTCCTTCGTGGCACAGATGAAAGCTTTCATCTCCCCTTCCACAGAGCAGGAATGACAACCTGCTGTCGGCTGGGCTGACCCCAGTGCCGCGGGAAATGAGAGAAAGGGTAAAAATCCTCCCCTGGAGCTTTTACAGCAAGTGGTGTTTGCTTTCCTCCCCAGCTTTCCCCTCCTGCATGGGGGCACACAGCACCTGCATTTTGCTAATTAATGCCTCACTTCTTTTATATTTTTTATCTAATTGATACAGAAAATGGAGGTGGTTTACTGTGAAAAAGCATTGAGTGTTTTGTTGAGCTGCTCCTGACAGTGACTGTTCTGGTGCAGTGATGGTTCTTATGACAGATCCTTGTTCACTGACACTCTTCCCAGGAGAGGGTGCCAGGGGATGGATAATTGGACATATTGGAACCACCTGGAAACTTTTATATCATTTTATATTGAAAAGATAATAACCATTTCTGTCTTGAAGTGACCTAAAACCTGTGGAAAGGCAATATGCCAAAGCACATGGAAGTTGGGTCCTGTCCGCCTCCTGACAGACATTTGTCAGAGGATTCCGTATCAATTTGGGATAAATTTAAATGTGCTCTAGCTGCATACTAATTCTGGCTATTAGTGCCTGTAACAGCCTGGCTTGTGTGCAGAATGAAAGCTGATGCCTTATATCTGAACAGCAGCATTGCGTTTCATCAAAAATGGAATTTAAATATTAAAGGTTTTAAAAAGTTGGGATCTGGCACGGCTCAGGAGAGATCACTGCAAGCCCCACTCTCTGTGGGCACTGGGACATTGGGACCGTGAGGAAAATCCTGGCTGCCAGTGGATGGTATTGAACAGTCAGTCAGCCCCTTGCTTCCAGCTGTGCTCGTGCGAGACATGGAATTCCAGAATGTTTTGGCTTGGAAGGGTCCTCACAGCACGGGCAGGGATGCCCTCCACAGCCCAAGCTGCTTGTTCTCCTCTGCTGTGGTTGCAGTTACTGGTCAGGAATTGTTTCCATCTGGTACATTTTCAATCCACCTTCGTGTCCCATTAATATTTTTAGCAGCCAAAAGCAGAATGATTTTTCTGTTGTCAGTGGGGAGTGAGGGGAATAAGGTGCTGCAGGAGAGGAGGATGCTGAGGGAATGGGAGCAGAGGAGATGCCAGTGCTTCTGCTCCAACACATTGGATACAGTGCTTTGCTTTGTCTGCAGATTTTTGGACAGGTGGAAGAGGAACCTTCCAGTGGCAAAGGGCTAGAACTGTGTGTTCCTCAAAGTCCACACAACCCAAACCCTGCTATGATTCTGTGATTCCATGGAGCGTCATTCCGGGCAGCGGCGGATGCTCTGACATTTCCCCAGCCCTCAGGGAATGTTTTTTTCTCTATCTCCAAAACGACATTCCCTTAGCAGAGGCTGATTTGTGCAGGATGTGGCTGTGACACCAGGGCAGCTCTACACATCACAGCTCGGGCTCATGGGGTGTGGGATGCCCTTGGACCACGCTGGCATTTTGGGAGCGGGCAGCGCTGGTGCCTTACGGCAGCCTGGGCTCCTGTCTGACTTCCATAAATCCAAGAATTCCAGCAGGTTGCAAATCTGTCGGGGAGATTTTCCTCACAGATCCATCACAGTCACAATGTCGTGGCATCGTGAAAGGCAGCTGAAAAAATCTTGTAGGCAGTTCTTGTATAAAAATCCCAGTTTTGGCTGTTTCCAGGGCAGTGCAGCTCTGCCAGTCCTGGTGTGGAAGTGAGGCACCCCAATGCCAGCTCCAGCAGGAATTTCTGTACATTTTTTATCCATCTCTAGAGGTTTTTTACTTACATATTTAGGAGGGTGTAAATATTTTCTATTTATGCGTAGTTAAATGTCTCGTAGTGGAGTAATGAAGCTTTCTCACTCCAGCCAGGGGTTTACTGCTCCTTGTCCCCAGGAGCTGTTAATTACTGATGGGATTGTCACTCAAGTAAGATCCTGCTCATGTGTCCCAGTTCCAGTGTTGGCTCATTTTTATTCCCTGTTTTTCTGTGTAATTGTAATGGATATTTTTTCATAAAAAGTCATTTTATACCTGGGGCACTGAAGCTTGATGATATTTACACATTCTAGCTTTTTTAAATGGCAACTCCATATACAGAGTTTAATTCTTTTTGTTAGGTTGGATTTTAGGGAAAGGTTCTTCCCCCAGGTGGTGCTGGCACTGCCCAGGCTCCCCAGGGAATGGGCACAGCCCGGAGGCTGCCAGAGCTCCAGGAGCCCCCAGGAATGCCCAGGATGGGATTGTTGAGGGGGTCTGTGCAGGGACAGGGGCTGGACTGGATGATCCTTGTGGAGCAGTTGCAGCTGGATCCCTTCCAGCTGATGCTTTTCCATGATCCAGACTTCCTCAATTTTTCTCTTCAGTTCTGTCGTAGTGTAAATGGCACTAAAAGAGGGGAGATAAAGAAATACATGCAAAGTCAAACCAGAATTATTGTACCAAGAGCACTTTTCCACCTGCCTCACATGACAGGAATATGTATGTATATGTGATTTATTGCTATTTTCTGTGGAAGGACACCATTTCCCTGGGTAGAATTACAATTGAAGCAGCAAGAGTCTCATCAGTCACCCAGCCATGTTTCTGTGACATGTACAGCTTACAAGTCAAACACTGAAATCTTTATTTGAGCTAAATTGTCCTTTGTCACAGTGCAAATTGTGTTTAAGGAGGAGTTAATTGCACAGTTGCTAATTCTAACAAGGAGCCCTGTTAGGGTAGAAGCTGTCACAGGAGGACTGGAATCAGCAGGAATTTATGTTTTGGTGGGTGTTTGGTTAATTCGTAGCAAACACTTTGGGGATTCTGCACATCCAGGTGTGCAGCCCACTCCACCAGGAGTTCATCACGGTGATTTCAGAACTAATAAAAGTCTGGACAGTGGATAGACTTAGGAACATTCAAATTACAAAGGAGATTTATTACTTGTGGACATTAAATGCAAACCACCGTGACTGGAACTGCCTCATGTCCCTTGCCTCAAATCCCCAGCATTCCGTAGCAGCTTCTCTCAAATGCTGTGGTACTTTCAAGGTCTATCAACCTGGAAATCGTCCCTGGTTTTTCCTAAGAAGAGGCAGCTTTGCTCCCTGACGGCAGTGTGCCTCTTCCCTCTCTTTGATCCCCACTGAGGTTTGTTGGGAGCCTCTGTCCCTGCTGAAGGGAGAGCAGCTGTCGTTCCAATGAATCCGGCAGGACTCGGATCGCTGCTGACACCGCTCCTGCCCCCAGCCATCAGTCACTTACCTCCTCAAATAAAATGATAAGAAATCTGTTTAGCTCTGAGTAGCTGGAGTAAATCAGAGACATGGATGGGCTGATTGAGAGGCTGGAGGTTTTCCAGACTTCATCTGCGGGATGAATTGGTGAGGATTTATTTGCCCTTTCATTCCTTGACAGCTTTGCTTTCACTCACGGTAGAGGTTAGAACAATCACACAGACTATCGGAAAAGAATTAAGATTAATGATTTTATGTTTAAGCTATTTCTCCCCACTCAGAACGTTAAGGGATAGGAAAATAAAGAAGCTCTTGTCTTTGAGACGAGATCTTGAAGCTCTTGTCTCTTCAGAAGAGGAATGGAGGTGGCTTCCAGAAGGGCTGAGGGTCTGAAACAGCTAGTGCTGGGAGGAACTAGCTAAGTGTAAATGGTTGGGCTTTAGGAACTTCACAAGGACAAGGGCGGTCATGGCAAGGAACGTGCAGCAGGCAGAACTTTTGGCTTAAAAGCGTTGGAAATATTTGGACTCTTTAGATGAAAAGACCTGAAATATTATTAACCCTTTAATTCCATTTATTCAGTGGCTTCTGCCACCCAGGGCTGATGGTTTCTGTGCTGACTTCCCTATAGATATAAGAACTTGATATTAAATACTACAGTATCTTGTTTTGCGTATGATTTGAATTATTAAATGGTTTTTAAATTATTTGCTGCAGGCAAAGTAGTCAAAGTATCTGTTTTATCTGTGCTGATCGTTTGAGCTTGTGCTATTAGGCTCGTGTTTGCTGACGGGATAAATGCGAGGGGAGAATCCAGTGAGATTGTGAAGCTGCTCTATTTTCTGTGTGTCGGGGAGAGAAAAGCTCCTTGCCTGTGTTGACACGGGTCCTGTTCTTTATGCTGGGGTAACTGGAGTGCTTGTGTTGCTGTGGATCCTTAATAGAAACAGGTGCCATCCTTCTTACCTCAGCAGAGGGAGGAAGGGCAGAGCTGTGTGTGGAATTTCTTTGCTCAGGGAATGAGTTTTTATTGTAACTACATTTAAAAAGTAGGCTATAGGCATGAATGAGTTGTAGATAATTTTTGGATTAGCTCTTTGTTTCTACTTGGTAGCCAAAGGTCAGCAGAGATTTGGACAGATCAAAAGTTTGGCAGGGGTTTGGCATCCCAGGAAAAAAGAAATTAAATAAAGTTTGGTGAAAAACATGAAAATGGGGGAAATAAACAGGAAAGGCCTAGAAAGAAAGAACATGCCATAATACATGGTTTGTGACATCTCTTTTGGTCTACTTTTTTTCTGCCTTTTTCCTGGTCTCTGTCTCTCAAGGCAGTCTCCTAAATAAACTCCGAGGCGGTTCAAGAAGGCTGTGGAAACGAGCTGGTACCTATAGCAGTACTGCAGCTCTTACTGACTTTGGGAAGATAAGGATCAGGGTTCTGTGTAAGTTCAGTTCCTGCAATTATGTGGAGGAGAATGAATCACTGGGGAAAGCAAACTAACTGAGAACTCTTTCAAGATGGGATTTTTGAACTGGACCGAAAGGAAATTAGGTGTCCAGATTCCATTAAAATATAACTGAAGCTGGAGCATAACTCTCCCAGTCCCTTCTGATAAACAGCTCAGAAAAAGTTCATTGTGGTTGATAACCTTGAAGGTTTGTAGCTCCACTATCAGTATCAGCCTTGACATGAAAAAACGTGGAAGCCACAGAATCCACTTCTCCAACATTAGTCCCGAGGGATGTGTGGCAGCAAAACTTCCCACTGCGGGAGGACAGGGAGCAGTTCAGTAACTGCTATAATGGCATCGTTTCCCACAAAAACTGTCCTAAGCTGCTGTTTAGGGACTTGTAAATGGCCTTAAATAGCTGTTGCCATTGCAGCATCTCCTTGGGAGCGCTGTTCAGTGGTGCACTTAAACATCTGCACCTTCCTTTAATTGCTCCCCAAGCCAGGCTGGGGCCAGTCTGAGGAGCTGCTGGGTCTGTTGGTGCTTCTGCTCTGCAGAGCAGGGGCAGGAGCAGCCAGGGCTCTCTGGGCTGTGCTCTCAGACTGGACCTTAACGTGAGGCCCTGCAGGGGCTCCTCCTGTCATCTCCCTCCTCCTCTGTGTATTTGGATCAGCAGGATGTTAGGCTTTGGCCTGCAGTTTGTGCAGGCCGTGGCACACGGAACGTGGCACTGGGGTTCCACTCTGCTTCCTGCAAACACCGGCAGAGGTTTTGCCATGTGAGTGCAGCCAGGGAGATGGTGTTCTCAGTACCAGGTTTATTAATGCCTTTCTACAAACCCATGTCAAAACAGCCGTGGTTTTGTTTCAGCAAAGGAGAGAGATGCAGTAAAATTGATTATTATGGAATCATGGAATGGTTTGGGTTGGGAGGAACCTTAAAGATCACCCAGTGCCACCCCTGCCATGGCAGGGACACCTCCCACTGTCCCAGGCTGCTCCCAGCCCCAGTGTCCAGCCTGGCCTGGGGCACTGCCAGGGATCCAGGGGCAGCCCCAGCTGCTCTGGGCACCTTGATTCTGTTATATCTACTGTATGCACATAATTCTGGGGAGACAGAACCGGGTGAGGCACAGTGGCAGTGGAGCTGTACCCCCGCTTGCTCTTTGTTTTTTTTCCTGTTGTGAAATTGGAAGTGAGTGGATGCAGCTCTCCAGGAATGCATCCTGGGCTCCCACCAACAAGAACAAATCAGAAAAACTTGGTCATTATGTAAAATATGAATTATAGGACCATAGACTATCCTGAGTTGGAAGAGTCCCACAAGGACCACTGAAATCCAACTCCTTCTTCTGAAAATCCACCAACTTCTCTTCACTGGGATATGTAGGAGTGTCGTGGCATCTATCTTTGAGTGGGAAACACTGGAAAACTGGGTGCCAGAGAAATGAAATCAGGCAGCAAACCTCTTCACTTTAACCATTCTATAGTTCTCCCTTGCCTGCAGTGTTTTGGAGGCTGAATTCAGCCGAGTGTCCAGGGAGGAGCACTGGCCCCTCGAGGGATTCCTGGCTCCCTGTGAGGCACGGAGAGAACCCAGCACCAAGGGATGAGCTCCTGGAGCGACCTGGAGCTCCCCAGCAAGGGGTGGGACCCTCTGGAAAGCAGCAAGAACTGTGCACAGATGCAGCAGGAACATCCAGGTTTATTGAAGGCCCAGGGAATGCCACAGCAAGGACAGGCCCTGGGAGGAAAATCTCCTGTTTAAAAAAACCTGCCTAGAACTTTTACTCCAGTTGTGAGCAGAAAGCTGGAGTTGCAGGTTTTAAAGTTCTTTTTTTTTTTTAACCTTCAATCACTTCAAATCAGTGACTCCACTGAGGATTATATGATTTAAATTCCATCCCCCTACTCCCATAATGGGGATAAAAATTATGGTTTCAAGTGATTTTTGAAAAAAAAAAAATCCATGTTATAAAATTCCACATAAAATGTTTCACAGCTGCTGAGAATTTAAGGGTAGTTGATGCTTCCAGAGGCACCCAAGAAAAATCTCATTTACCTGATTTTGATCCTGTCACATTGCTGAAGTTAATGAGATGTAAGCTCTTAAGTCATTTAGTCACTTTTGAATATTTTACTTAATCATCAATTCCAGATTTTCCAAAGTATTTATTTTTGTGTATTTCAAAAAAGTGTTATGATGCTTTTATTATGCTTCAGCATTCCTTTGGTCTACTTGACGTAACTCTACAGCAGTACAAATTTAATGGCAAATCTTCTGTATCTCCCTAAAGAGGAAAATTAGTCTTTTGTTGCTTTCACACTGATAGGAAACATAACAGAGGTTCATAATGTGCTGAGGAATAAGGGCAGGTGGAGAACTGGAGTGGAGGGAAGGGGTTTGGGAAGTGGAAGGGAGTGTGGGGAGGTGGCACCAGGCGTGATCTGACTCTCACTGACAGCCAGCAGCAACCGAGGGCTCCAGAGGGAACAGCTGGGTGCAGGGAAAAAAGGGGGAACAGCTGGGTGCAGGGAAAAAAGGGGGAACAGCTGGGTGCAGGGAAAAAAGGGGGAACAGCTGGGTGCAGGGAAAAAGGCTGCTGGAGCACGTAGGGAAGGGAAGTCCAACTGGAGTCCTTCAGTGTGAGCTCTGCAGGTCTCGTGGTGAGGCTGTTGAGGGCAGGGAGGCTGATGCAGAGCAAGGCTGAGAGGTGGATAGAAGTTCTGAGATACCAACCATTGCAGCAGTTGGAGCTGACGCCAGGATTGACAGTTCAGGGAAAACAGGAAACACTCCCTCTGTATGACAGCAAGGAGAAGTTAGCTGGGCTGGGGTGGTGGAGTGTCTTTTCCTGCAGGGTTGCAGTGGCCCTGTTTGAGCACGGGCTGTGTGTGACAGCGCTGGCATCTCCAGCTCAGGCACTCTGGCTTTTCACAAAGAAAGAAGTCCCACGGCAGCACATTTACCTCGTGGTGTTCTGTGGAGCAGAAGGCAAATTCCAGCTGCAGCAGGGATTCCTGGCATTCATTGTGGTGCTGGGCCGTGGAACAGCATCACAGTGCAGCAAACAGCTGCTCCTGGGGCTTTGGGTGGGTTGTGAGCTGGATCCTGCCCGCTCCAGTCCCACATTCCTGTGTGCTTTTCTCGTGGTGCGCATCCACTGTGGTGCTTTGTAGGGTGGACACCGGTATGTCCAAGGGACTCATCCTGTTCCCATGCAGGGCACAGCTGTGGTAGAGACTTGTCAGAATAGCCCTCATTTGTTTATCCCGAAAATTTCAGGAATTTCATTGCAGTGGTTTGTCCTCAGCCTTATTTTCAAGGCTGCCAGCACGACGTAAAAGGAGTTGCCTGATTTGAACTCAAATTCTTTATCACTGATGTCCCAGATTGTCAGGGGCAATGGGGCAAGTTCATGCCCTCCTCTCTGAATCTCAGATACCCTGACCTATTTCCAGTTTCACCCCTTTATGGAACCAGTGGGCCAAACTGTTGCTCTTTTCATAGCCAGGTTTTAGTGACTCTGGGAGTAGTCCTGGGCAGGGCTGGAGGACAGGTTGTGTGAAAGTATTGGTGAGTTTGTGCTCTTCATTCCAAGACCATGTCCTGGGTCAGTCTTGGGTTGTGGGTGAAAACACCCTCTCAATCAAATAAATTACATTTTAGGTGAGGAAATGAAAAGTAGGTTTAGCTAAAATACTGCATCCCACACTTGAGTGGGTTATTTACTCTTCAGGGCGCTGAAATATTTTACTATTGGGCAACCAAGGGGAAGTAACAGTGCAGAAGTTTAGTTGGGTATGAAATATCTGCTCTTACACAGCCTCTCTGAACCGTTAGCCAAATGAAAGCTAACAGTGGTCTTCCCCTCCTGTTTTCCAAGTGGCCAGTCTCAATCCCTTATTCTGAGCAGACTGGGGTGGTTTTTGACTTCAGCCAAGAGTAGATGCAAATACATTTTGAAGGCAATTAGAGTATTTTTATTTTTGCTCACAATAAACTGCAAGCACAATAAAATTGCTAGCACAAGGTTGAAGGTTATTTACTACGATTATATGCCACATGTGATTAATTTCTTCCCCACTTTTCATTCTTTTATTAGCAAGATTTTAAATATCCAGGGGGTCTCTACAGCATTCTGCAGGGTCAGATTAAAAGGCTGGAAATACTTAGCACAGGTGGCTGTGTGTGCAGAATACACTGCTTTAACAAGGTGCTTCTTGCTGCTCCCGGGTGACCTGCATTTCCCTCCAGGATTCCCAGCAGCAGCAGGTTCCCTGCAATCCTGCAGATCAGCACATCCCCAAGAAGTGTGTGGCTGTTAGCAAGCCATTTTCCCCTGCAGTCCTCTAACAGCATTGCTCTAAAAAGATGATAAATGACAGAAAAGAGAGGGAACACAGGGCCTGTTATTCCCCAGTGGAAAGGAACATGTTAAACATCGATTTTCTTCCCGGCATCCCTGGCTGCTGCTGGAGACCGCTGAGCTCGGTGGGGAGTGTGGTCCTGTCCTCCTCCATGGCCATGTGTCCCTGTCACCTTCATTTTCACCAGTGACTGTGCTTCTGTAGCTGCCCAGGTTTGCAAAGACAGCCAGGTGAAAGCAGATCTGGCCACACACACACACGGAGCAGTTGGTGTGGGCTGTGTCCACCAGCACAGAGTGGTCAACACAAGCCTGCTCAGAAGTCAAACAGAGCCCCAGGTGGTTTGGGATCAAGGATGGGAGGTGGGGACAGAGGGAGGAAGAGCAGGATGGCTGTTTTGGAGGGCAGCCCGATGCACAGGTTAGCTTATGGTCACTGAGGAACCAACACCTTGGAACCCAAGTGATGTGTTCTTCCACCAGTTTGGTGGGAGGTTCAGGTAGAGCTGTGTGATCCCGGGAAAATGCTGCAGGAAACTGAGGAGATGATGCGAAAGGGGCCTTGCTTTGCACCTTCTGACACCTGTTCAGTTAATTATTTTCCAAAGACAATTTTATGATGTCATGCAAGCTGGCAACCAACATCCTGTGGCCAACCTTGTCCTCAGTGTCCTTTTCTCTGGCTAAAGTAGAGTGAATCTTTGCTGCAGAAGAGATCTTGGTTTAGTTCATTGTACCTGCAGCTGGAAGGTTAGAATAGAATATAGACAAGATGATAATTATCGCTCTGAAGCTCTTCTGGAGAAGGCAGCATGAGGAAATGTCCCATTAACATTAAAAACAAATCCAGGAGGTGATGAAGAAATGCTTTCACCCTGTTATTTCTCCATGATCAAAAGACACTTGCCTAACCCCAAAATCTAACTGAGACATGATTAAAAATGTATGAGATCTCCTGAATGTAGAAGAGATCGCGTGTAACAGCACAAATACTGGATTGAAATGCATAATTAATACCTTCACTCAGCCTCGTGTGGAAACACAAGACCAACAGGGCAGGTTGTCCAAGGGATGGACTCAAGTTTTTGTACCAAGGCAGCTCATCAGTGAAACAGTGCTGGTAACTTTTCACTTTTAGATAAGGAAGAAGAAGTTTGAAGCTTATCTGGAAATCTTGAGGGGTCTTGGATATATTTGAGAAGCCAATGAGTTAAAAAACTTCACAGCCCCAGGCACATCTGTTATATGAACAATTAACTTTTACTTACCAAGAACTTATTTGGTGTGCAAAAATATGTAAAAATTGCCCATGGAAAGCAGTCATAAAGTGTAGGAAATGCTGTGCTCGTTGCTGAGGGCCGTAGTGTGATGTGACCACGTGTTCACCAGAGCCCACCCTGCTCGTGGCACGCGTGCAGAACTTCCAGGGATTCAGAAAAGACAACGGACAACGCTTCCGTAGGTTCAACTGTAAATGATGCCTTTATATTGTACCCAGTGCACACAGAACACTGCTGCTCTCTTTTACCACAGTAATTCAGGAAAATACTCAGAATACGGATTAATTTTAAGACTATAAAAAATACAGTTCAGTATTGGACCAACCATAACTGTCTTGGTAGTTTTCATCTTAATTTCTGCTTTTGGAGGAACGTTAATCCAGATAATTTTTTTTTTTCAAGTATATTCCAAGATTCAACTGGTTTATTTCGGTTTGGTAGCACTGAGTTTTTTTTTGTCCTAAGTGATGGTAATGACAGCTAAATGTCAGCTTCATTTCTATTTTAGCTCAGAATATAAACAGAAAAGTATACAAAAAGGAAAATGTCCTGTTACACACTCTGTGAATTCTTCTTGCTATGTACCCTATGCCAAACAGTTTTGATTCTGCATGTGACTCTCAGTCCAAAAGCCATACTGAGACACTTCTCTCAATAAATTACTTTCCATATTTTGCCTCTAGTGCAGAGAAAACACTGCTATTAACATAAATGCATAAAAAACCTGAACCTGGAACTTCATTTCATCAAGAAAAAAACCCCCATGATATTTTTATATAACATTTTGGATATATTTTGTGTCAAAACTTGATCACCAGTCAAACTAGTGACATCTAAACCCAATACATTATTGTGACTTCTAAATTAAAAAAATCAGAACAAAACTAAATTTATTATAGCTCTGCCTTCATTAAACACCATGTGTTGGTGATTTAAACACAACAAAACTAATAATTCTTCAAAAGTGTCTTCTAAATAGAATAAAAAGAATAAGAGAACAATTAACATTTAGTCTGTTACATTAAAAAATTGGACGTACGTATTCCTATTGCCTGTTAGCTTTATCTAAGCCTTCAACTACTGCAAAAATAATAATAATAAAAAAAGAAAACTCCTTGTTGAAAGTCAAAAACATTCAAATCAGTTGATACAACATTACAGTACAGTCAACTAACATCATTCAGGGTCTCCTTTTCTCAGGGTAGAGTCCTCGGACCAGGGTCCCAAACCTAGTTTCACTGCAGGTCCAAAACTGAGAGTTAGCTCGGTGCCACCCTGCCCCACGATGGCTCTGGGAGAACGGGGCCGGCGCCATCGGAACCGCGCGCTCACCCAGCCTCTCCTTTTTATTCAGCACTGGAGTTAGGACACTGTTAAGTTTTGCAAATAACTGGAAAAAAAAAAAAAAAAAAGGGAAAAAAAAATAAACAGAGAAGTGGAAGCTAGGTGAAGCTGCCATTTGTGTCAACCCATTGCGATACGCTATACTAAAAAATCCTGAAATATCCACCTGTCCTCACCGCTCTGCCACGGGCTAGCAAAGTCAAAAATACAAAAGTCTTCAACTCGTTGTTTTTGCAGAATAAAGCAAAAAAGTCTTTGTGCTCCTTACTACCAGAAGCAAAATATCCTCTGAGTTACCACATATAATAGCTTCTGGATGTGTCGACTTGGGTCGGCTTGGTCTCTGCAGAGCCGTCCTTGTCTTTTTCACTGTCACCTTCCCAGAGATTAATAAGTGGAGGGTAGAGCTCGTTCAGGGGGATTGAAGAGGTCTTTTGCATATATTTTTTCAATGAGTGGTGGTAGTTTTTTCTCTTAAACCTTTTTGCAATATAAACAGAGACGGAGGCGAGGCTGATGACAGCAAACATGGATCCCATCACTGCTGCCAGGGCCGTGCTGGTTTCCTGGTCAGAAATATCCAGCGCAAAAGCCGCGTTTTTGGTTGTGACGTTGACGCAGGATCTTTGTGTTTGCTGATGGATGTTGGACACTGTCAGACACACTTCATAGTCTGTCGAGGGCTGTAAATGTGTGAGGTTGTATTCGTGGACGTCCACCGGGACCCTGGCGGTGTAGGTGATGTGAGGGTTGTCAATCTTCATCGTGGCCGATGACCATTTTAAGTTGGATGTCATGACGTTAGAATTGACTTTCCAAGAAACCAGGATGGAATGGGATTCGGCTTGTTTAACGTAGATCTTCAGAACCTGGGTGCCATCCAGGAGCGTTCCGTTCACCCGGATGGTTGCGACCCTCGTGTCGGCCCCTTCTACATTCTGAGCAACACAGGTGTATCTCCCGGAGTCCTCAACCTGGATGTTGGAGATTTCCAAGGTGCCCTCACTGCTCAGCTTGTATTTGTCAGAGAGGCTTTCCACGGTGACTTTATTGCCCAGAGGAGTGACCCAGTAGATTTCTGGCTCAGGTTCTGCCATGGCCCGGCAGTCTAAAAACACCGTCATGCCGATGTCCAGGTTTAAATGATTGGGAAAGGTCTCGTGAGAGATCATTGGAAGACACTGTTCGTTTGAATCCTGTATCAGCACTTCCTTCACCTGCTGTCCCCGGTATTCCGGAGGCATGGCGCAGAACATGGAGAGAGGCTCCATGAAGCGGATGTTGGTTTTGTTGGAGTTGATCCAGTGGATGACGCAGTCGCACCTGAGCGGGTTGCTGTGGATGCTGATCTCACGCAGGTTTGGGAGGGATTCCACTGTCTTTTGGTAGACTGCGTTCAAGGCATTGTTGTTAAGCATCAGGCTCTCCAGGGCAGGGACGTTGCGGAACGCCAGGCGGTGGATGTAAGACAGCTTTGGGTTGTTGGTGGCTTCCAGCTTCGTGAGTTCAGGCAGGTTGTCCAGCGCGTACCTGTCGACAGACACGAGTTCTCCCATGTTGTTGATCCCAAGCTCTTTCAATCTGAGCATGTTTTTAAAATCCCCTTCTTGAATTTTATGGATTGGATTTTTGTTGAGATCAAGGAATTTTAAATTGGGAACTTTCTCAAGTGCAAGCTGAGGAACTTTTACCAATTTGTTGTCATAAAAAGAAAGACTCTCAAGACTATCCAAGCCTACCAAGGCATTGCCAGGAATGTCTGTGAGGTACATACCTGCCAAAACTAGACTCCTTAAGTTTGAGAGTGGCTTGAAATTCATATCAAGTATTCCAATCACTGGGTTTTCTCCAATCATGAGAATCTCTAAGTTGGGAGTAGAATCAAACCAACGGCTGTCAATAACCTTTAATTTGTTGGAGTTGAGGTGTAATCTCAGAAGATTTTTCAGGCCAGAGAAAGCGTTTGCAGAAATGCTGCTGATCTGGTTGTGATTTATGTAGAGCTCCTGCAGATTGCAGAGGTCTTGCAGGCAGTAGTCAGTCATCTCCGTGATCTGGTTCTCCTCCAGGTGCAAAGTCGTAAGCTGAGTGAGATTGGAGAGCCCCACATCTCTGATACTTGTGAAGTTATTTTGTGAAAAGTCCAATTCTGTCAAATTAAAGAGCTGTTGGAGTTCATCTGTGGTCTTTGCAATGTTGTTGCTTTGTAAGAGAAGGACTTGAGTGTCACTGGAGAGGTTGCTGGGGATTTTTGTTAGCCGGAGGTCGTTGCAGTCAACTGTGGTGGCTTCCCTGTACGTTGACTGTGGTGTAAACCAGGGCCTGATTTCACAGACACAAAGCTGTGGACATTCGTTGCTCTGTATGGAAGACTCAGTTAATGAATTCATTAACAATTCTAGCACCAACTGGCACACAGTTAAAACAACTCTAACCTTTGCCATGCTGGCCAGCGAGGGGGTTCAGCTCCCTGGCCCCCTAAAATCCCCACGGAGGAAGAGGGTGATCCCCTGTCAGGCAGAAAATGTAAAGGTTGACGTTTAAGGTGAAAGGCTTGGACATCCAGAAAGGTGAAAGATGATTTTCTGAGTTTAGTGAAGTTAAGAAATGCTCTGAAGACTCTCAGCTGCTCCTCAGTGTTTTAGAATCTTCTGCAAATCAGTGCCTGAAGATGGTCCTGAAAGCAGATTAGGGTATATGTTACGCTCAGCTCATATAGAGTTCATCTATTATTTAGTTTCTTCAACCTTTGAAAGAAAATACCTGTAAACAATCATTATTTCAATAGTAATCTCTTACAAAAACCCCGATCTGATGTAGGTAAACTATGTAGGGCTTGGAACTCTCTCCTTCTTGGGGGTTTACATGAGAAATCTCTGAGAGAATTTTCTAAAAATAAAACTTTGGGATGGATACCTTTCAGTTTTACCCTGCAGGAGTTGTTTGAATGGCTTGGGAATGCTGAGGGTGGAGGATGTGCTGGTGAGCACAGTGGGGTCTCAGACAAGTGTCAATGCCTAATCCCTGTCCTCAAGGCTTGGATTTCAGGCGTGTGGAATTAAGGCTCAGGAAGCTGCTGGTTTAGAAGTTTCAAGCTAAATGCTTATGAACTTTGCCAAAATTTATCCGAGTTAATCAAATCAGTTCCAGATAACGGCTTAGATTTAATCCAGCTCAGCACCAAACAATAACAGTAAATTTGATTAAATGAATGTACTGCCCTTATTTCAGCTGTCTGTACTGCATTGTGATCGTATGAACTGTTCACCACAATTCCAAATTGCTGTGTAAGCCCCATATTTGTATCTGCTTAGCCTGAAGCTGTTCACGCAAGAGTGTGTTTAAATTAACCCAGCTGTGTCCAGGCACCTCAGAACATCTGGTGTATTGTGAGGCTCTGAATATCTCGTAGTAAAACCTTTCTCCTTCTCCCTCCATCGGAAAGTTGCTCTGGTGAGTGCACTTCTCAAACAAAAGGTTTGGGGTTTTATGTAACTAAAATAATCAGATTGTGCTGTATGGACTCCCCATCCCTGGAAATGTCCAAGGCCAGGCTGGATGGGACTTGGAGCAACCTGGGATAGTGGAAGGTGGCAGGCGTGGAACTGGATGGGTTTTAACTCCCTCCCAACCCAAACCACTCTGTGACTCTGGGATATCTGAGAGAACACAGTGAAGAAATCGCATCTTTTCCAATTAGGACGTAGCAAAGCTTCAACCAAGTCACAGCCCACAGAAGATGGTACTATATAAAATAATAAAACTAAATACAGCTTCTAAAATAGGTTTAAAATACTCCTCTGTATGGTGGTGACAGGAATCCCGTTTGTACGACACTTCTAAACCTGACCATACTAAGTAATGAAATTACTGTGTTTTATTTTAGATTACAATGTAATGCTTTAGGTAAACACACCCAACAGCATTTTTATTACTTATTTTTATATTGTTATTCTGTGGTTGTGCTTTGGAGGAAGGGGAAGAGGTATGAGACCCAGAACACATTTGACCCTGTTGAGTTACATTTTCTCTCTGGTAGCTGAGACTTGAATGAGCGCTGAGCAAACTGTGCTGGAGGGGGGAAACTGAACTGTAGGACCAACACTCCTTCCCAAACAACCACCAAGTGATGGAAGAATTGACTAAGACTATTTAAAAAATAAATCCTAACGGCACCGTACTGGTAGGGAATACGCCGGCACGGAGCGATGAGGAGGCTGCCGCAGCCTGAGCTGTGCTGACTCTGATGGATGCTTCCCTCCACAGCAACACATTTGTAGCTGACCCCAACCAGCCAATTCTAGGAAAATTGATGGCATCTGAAGTTTAATTGATTTAATTGCAGATTTTCAAATGGCAGCATTCTGCAGCGAGTAATGCAGGCGGTGCTTTCCCCCCGCCACAGTCCCAGGCAGGAACAGCAGGTGCCCTGAGCTGCCGTGCCCGTGGGCTGTCCCCTCACACAGGGACACGTCCCCACTCCAGCTCCGCACCTGGCCCCGGGCACCTGCACCAAAGAGGGAGCACTGCTCCCAGAATTCCTGCCTGTGGGATTTCTCCTGCAGCTTCTCAGTGGATGAAGAGGGAGCTGGAGCCTTACAAAGCTGAGGGCCCTAATGATGTTTTACTACTGCTTTAGCCCTGATGTAGCTGTATGAATCATGTAATGCTTTAAAAACCAAACTGCCTGAAAAACACTTCAAAGGTTCTTTTAAAATACGTAGGAGCATGTCTAGATGTTGCAAAAAAAAAAAAATCAAATTTGATCTTTCTTTGTTGGATATTTATATCCTCTTACTCGCACGTTACAGTTATTGTTCATCCTTGCTAAGAAGGCATTTGTGGGTTTATTGACCGGAGTTCTGGGTTTATGATCACTGTAAATATATGATTTTATAAGTTCCTAGTGGCTCGTTCTCTTCTGTAGCGATTTTCTACTGTGAATGGATTTAATTTTCTTTAACTGCAAATGCTCTTTAGAAACAACCCGCCCACTGCTTTCCTCAGTCTCTCCCAGCCCAGGGCAGCTTGGATGAAGCTGGAAATAAAATTCCAGGGTAATCAAAAAGTGAATTCTGAGCAGCCCCACGTGCCCCAGCCCATATCAGTGCTGTGCTGGTGTGACAGCCCAGGGGCCACAGCAGGAGGGACAACTCAAGGCAGGGGCTTTGGTTTTAGCTACTTGTGGCATGTAAAACCCCATCCACGGCCCTGATCAAAGCTACAGAGGCAGCAGAGCGGCCACCAAAAGCCATCCCTTGGCCCCAGGATTCTCAGCTTTCCAGCCTCTCCAGCACTGGCAGGATTGATCCCAGACACCTCTGCAGTGTTTGGTGTCGCAGCTACTGCGGGTGTGAAGGAAAGCTTTTAGCATTCCCTGCCTTCCCTCTCATTTGTTAGATTCATATTTTCTGCTGTTCCAACCCACAACAGCAGTTGTAACAGCTGGTAACTTGATATCAGCAGAAATAATGGCTAATTTTATGTGAGAGATATAGAGGGAATTATTTTACTGTGAGCTAATTAAATGCATTTTCCATGGCACTGCTCAGTAGCCAGTGCAGAAAAAAGCCACATTTCTGTCACCAGCAAACCCACAGCAGCTGGGGTGTCGGCTCGTTCCTGTTCCCTGAGGGCAGAAACAGGAGCATCGTTCCTGTCTCCAATCCTGGAACTGCCATGGGGAGGTCTAACTCTTCCCTTTCAACCTAAGTTCTGGAAACTGGTTAATACTGAGAATTTGTCTGGGTGAAATCATGAGGGCAGGTGTTTGGTTATGGAGTAGAAGATCCTTCATTTCAGCTTTCCTTGGAAAGAGGGGAGGGTGGGAAGAGGTGTGTCCTGGCAGCCATGGACTTACTGCTGTCTGTTAAAGAGTTTGGTTGGGTGGGTGATTGGAAGAAAAAGTACATTTAAGCCTCCAGTGCAGGAAGAGGAGAACATAAATGAAGGGACAATTTTGCTTGGTAATAGGAAAACAAAGCGTTGTCACTTCCCTGACAACTGTATTAATGGTCACTATTAAAATTTGCTGAAAAGAGCAACAATCTTGTTTGCACATGGATATCTGGATGCATTTTGAAACAGTGATGCTGCCACAGCAAATCCTCCCTCTCCACAGTTACGTGGTTCATTCTTGCAGAATTTCTGTTGTGTTGCAGTAGCATCAGCCCAGATTTTGGTCAGCAGCCACCTGCACTGAGTGTGCCCAGGTAAAAAAGTTGGAGGGATCAGATCCATGAAGAAATTACCTCAGGCTAAGACAAGCTATTTATTCTGCAGTTGCTGTGAGCCAGAAGCACATGCTGATCCCCCGTTCCTCCCCTCTCTCTGCAGAAACATTTTCCCAGGTTGAGGCTCAGTACCTGAGCTGTGCTTTGGAAAATTCTCTGTTGTGCTGATGTTCCTCTAATGACTCGTGCAGCTCCTGCATTCCCATCACCATCCTGCGGGAAAGCTCTGCCATCCCTCAGGAGACCCTGCCCTGGCTGCTGCAGCCTGGGTCGGGTGGGTCAGCAGGGGAATGCAGGGGGAGCAGCCCCGGCCAGGGCCCTGCAGCAGGGTCAGTGCCCAGCAGGAGAACTGGGCGGGCTTCAGGTGGAGCTGGAAAGTGGAATTCAGACTGGGAGCAGTACAGATCCAGGCTCTGCTGTGTCCCTCCGCAATGGGACAAGAGGAAGGGGCAGAACTGATGCCCAGGAAGTTCCAGCAGAACGTGAGGCAGAACTTCCCTGTGCAGTGACCGCACACTGAGCAGATTCTCCAGAGAGCGGCCGGAGTCTCTTCCCCGGGGATATTCCAGACCCATCTGGACACAATCCCCTGCTCTGGGATGGCCCTGCTGGAGCAGGGAGGTGGCATCAGATGTCCCACCATGGTCCCTTCCAGCCTGACCCACTCTGTGGAAGGAAGAGCCTGCTGGGAGAGGGAACACTGGAGCTTGGGCTGGAGCTCAGGCTGGGATCACTGCAGGCTGGTTAAGGCAGCTGGGCAAGCTTAAGGCAAGGGTTTTGTGTGTGTGTGTTGGAGGGAAAACCTGCTCTGCTCTGCCCTTCAGCAGGGCCTTTGCAGTTCTGCATCCCCCATTTTCCGTGGAAAAAACAGGGATTGGTGCCGTGCTCAGGTGAGCCATCGCCTCTGGCCGGGCTTTAGGAGGGAGAGGCACTGGAACAGCAGCACCCTCTAAATCACAGCAGCAAGCTCAACGCTGAACCCGGTCCAAAACCAGGTTACTAAAGTCAGGCTTGCTCTAGTCAAGAGCATCAGTGACCTTGTACATCCTGGAGAAAATCTTGGAGTTTAATAACCAGGACATTTCGAGCCAACCCACAGAACGGGCTCCTTTCCCAGGAATTAAATTTACAAGTGCAATCCTGTGTATTTAGAAAAATATTGAGGAATCGTGCTTGATAATAAGCCTTTTATAGTGAGGTTTTTAAAGTCTCCAGTGTCATCAGGAAATAAGCTATTTACAGGTCTGAATTGTGGAAAATACAGAAAAATCAAGCTGAAAATGATGACAGTTGAAAGAGCTTGAAAAAATCTGAACGTGAGAGCTGGGTATTAAAAGGAAATCCAGAAACAAGGGCCTGCAGGACGTGTAATAATGGTGTAATGCCTCAAAACACATCCTCAGGGATTTATAATATTTAAGGTTTGGGTTTTTTTTTTCCCTGCAAATAATGCCTACTTTTTCTTCTCGTCTGTACACACGATCCATCAAAAGAAAGTCTGTGTTTAATTTTGGGGAAAGCTCCGGTGAGAAGGTGATTTGCTGTATCTCGAGACAACCTTAGTGAGCTTTACCTGTGTTCTTTTGAAAAATACTACTCTTATCTCCACCAAAGAACTGCAGAGAGCATCCTATTCATAACATCTGCGCTGCAGAAACAGCATATTACAGCTTGGAAATTTGTAATTTATTTGGGCTTATTCTTAAGACTCGCATCTGATACAGTACCTTTCATTAAAATACTGAAGTAAATTTGCTTAGGAGAGGGAAAAATGGTTTTCATTCACAGACTGCACCAGAGGGCAAGGGGCTGGATCCCCTGCAGGGAGCAGCCACTGGGTATCGATGGCCCATCAAAGCCACCACAGAACTGCAACCCAGCTTCTGGTAGCTGATGGAAAATCTCTCACAGATTACCATTAACCAGTCATATCAGGAACATCAGGAATACTGGGGCTTGACAAACAGTGGGTTGTCAAATTATAGAGGCTGTTTGCCTTAGGAAAGAAAAAAACCTCATAAACCACTTCACAGCCTTGAAAGGTGAGATGTGCTTGTGCAGCAGGAATATTCTTATGTTAGGAACACAAATTATTATCAGCTTTCTTACGACGTTTCTCCTCATGAATGAGTTTCATCTTAGGACAATATGGGCTGTTCTGCTGTCCAGGACTTGTTTTCATGTCCTGCTGCAAGGGTTCAGTGTGAAGGCAAAGCTTTGATTCCACTTGATGGAGAAGAATCCCATCTGTGACCACTGTTCCCAGATAAAGTTCATTGATTAGATCAGCATTTCTGAGAGTCAACCCATTCCACTGTCAGGTTAAGGTCTGGCTCCCTGAGACCTTCCTTGCAGCTCTTCCCTTCTGCCTGACCTGCAGGTGATGGAGGGCAAACCTCTGGGAATTGCTTTCCTTTCCCCCTGCACATCCCCTAACCCATCCCCAGCCCTCTCTCTATTTTAAATGCAAGGGAGAATTGAAACTTAATTGGTTTTAGTACAGTATCTAAAATTTCCAGAGCATAACTGATTTGGGAAGACCTCTTCCAACTGTTTTATGCATGTTGTGTATCTGCTGGCTGATGAATGAAAGAGGACTAAAGGTAGAGAAATTCTGCTTTGGCTTCTTACCACATTTAAAGAGTAGAAATGGATTGAGTCACGGCGTATTTGGGATCTCAGAACCATGTGGAAGGATCTGAGCATCTTGTAACCCACAGGGGCACCTCCCTCCCGAGGATTTCATATAGAGAAACTCCGAAAATCTCTGCTTCTTACTATCTATCAAAATCAGCACAATTCAAACAAAAATCTAAAAAAATAAAATGAAAGAGGACAAAGGGCATTAGGAGATTGGGTAGGATTTTGGAGCAGAAGTCCCTTTTTGGTTTTTGACCACCCTGAGAGCCAGGGAGCTCAGCCAGTGGAAGCGAAGTGTTAATAATGACAAAAGAAGGGGAGCACACGAGGAATGCTTTTAACCAGGAGAGACAGGAACGCCAGAACTCTGGAGGATTTTCCTGAAGTAACAGAAAATCCTTTTCCTCCCCTTTTGCAGACTGGCTTCTGGCAGTGTGATTATTTTGCTTCCTACACAGTCCTAGATCAAACTCCAGTTTTGTGAGTCACTCAGGATCCCCCACAGTTGGGAAAGACCCCGGCGTGTACGTGGTTGTTACTACCACAGAGGATGCCAAAAAACCCTGTGCTGGAAATGGTGCCTGATAAATCCCAACCAGAATGAGTCAGGAGCTCTGGAGGTATTTATAAATCAACACAATGGGGCTGGCTGTAGGGAATGCATAAGGCTTGTTATTAAAAATTATATGTGCACGGAGCTTCAATTGCTTATCTTCAATCAAGAGAAAAGTTCTTTTTCTGGTCCTTGTTACATTCTGTTTTGATAATTCTGTTTCCTGTGGCTGTAGTATGTGTTAGCTTTTCAATTATTAGTGATTAAGTTTTGAACTGAACTTTACTATTAGCCTAGATCTGTATCTACACAGTTTGTACATGTAGTGTGCTGACACAGACTTCAGCCCTTAGAATAAAAGACTTTCATTGATTTTTTTTTTTCTGAGTTTTATGCTTACAAAATCAAATTCTCTGTTTCTGAGCTATATATATTTAAATGTTAATAGACCCATATATTGAGTTGGCTGATATGGGAAGATCTGATAGGAAAGATTGTGAGCATACCACTAACAAAATAAATGGATTTAGCATGGGAGGTGCTGAGATCTAATAGAAAGGCTGTTAGCACCAAGACAAAGATCTGGAACTCAACCAAGCTGGGAAGGGATAGAACTAATTCCATTAAGTGGCCACAGATTTGGGTTTGGAACTGCTCTGAACCAAGGCTTTACTGTGACCTGAGAAAAAGGCTCTCTTCTCTCCAGTTCCGCTGCTGTATCCCATGACCCTCCCCCTCCCCACGAGTCTTTCTGCACTTCTGCTACTTGAAATACGTGTTCCCCACCACTGTTTCATTCCAAAATCGTTTAGGGAGCATTGCCATGTGATCAGGACAGGAAAGCTCAGTCAGCTGAGAGTGTGGAAAGCCCCACAGCCTGGATTTAACCATTTCTTTTGATCCCAAGTATCACCTGAATTCTGACGCTTTGTTTCATGCAGAAAACACTCTTGCTTTGAGATGTTCATGAGATTAAGAAAGAGAGAAAATACATCCTATGGAACGTGTATTGTGTGTTTGAGAACAGCCCTGTAAACTGTTCCTTGAGCTTTAGTCCTCAGACTGGTCATGGCCACATCCCAGGTCTTCCATGGATGGTTTCTTTCATCAGTGCTCGCAAAACACTGATGAGGTACTAAAATTTCTGCCTATTGCAGAAAGGAAGATTTTTCCTCCCAAAATTTTAAGTTATTGATGCTTTATAGATAAAATCTTTAGCCAATTACAATGATTCATTTGGGCACGATAATGTTTAATCTGGATAAACCAGACTTGTAGCACTTAGAGGGGGAAGAAAGAGAAAGGAAAACAGATTTGTCAATGAACTTAGAAAAAGCACTGACCTGGTTGTACTTGGTGCCTTTTACTATGATGAACCCATTTTAAAGACTTTCAAGCAGTAATTACAAAACTTCATTTTTGCAACTGCTTGTTCACCTATGGCAAAGATAAGTTATTTTTCAATGCATTTACGAGTCACTGGTGGCTCTCTGGAACTATCAATATTTACTCTCTTTCTGTTAGAATGATGGATCATTTGTAATTTAAAAATTTAACAAGGCCAATCAGTAGCTCATCTGCATCCCAGTAATTGTATGCAGCATATTAACAAGGTATGAATTTATTAGATAGTTTTGGACTTGCTTAATCAAATAAATGATACGATGCATGAAATAACAGAAAATGAAGGATTCATTATATAAATGATAAACACTTTCAAATTATGAAAAGACAATCCAAGCTTTGATTGATATTTTATTAAAATAAGGTAAAATGTTTTTCTACCAAACTTTGGACAAGCTCAGGGTATCTCTCTGAATAACTTCTAGGTGTTTTGTAGAAGTTCCTTAGGATGTGATCTGTCAGACTCCAGTGTGGAGGAGGAACCCAGGGAACATCTCCCATGAACTTAAACAGCCACATGGCTTCCCCAGACCATGAGTGCTCTCTTTAAAACAGGGTAAAATAAGGAGCAGTGACCTCAGGTGAAATTCTCCAGGGGCAGGGCTGCAGTTCTGGGTTATCTGCATTGCCACAGCTGGAGCTTCTTTCTCCGCCTTGGAAAAGCGTTTGTTGAGCATGGAGGAACCTGGGTTTGGTCTCAGCCTCACCTTGTAAGGTGTGTGGAGCTGCACTGTGTGTGTGGAAGCAGAGCTCGGGGTTTCTGGCAGGGGCTCCCAGCCCGTGCACGAGCAGGGTCGGGGTACCGGGCACCTCCCTGCAACATCCCCAGGCCCGGCTGAGCTGCTCTTCCATCCCACACTCGCCTCTGGCACCATCTGCTTCTCACAAATCAACCCCTTCGGGGTGAAGCCAGTGACTCCCAGCTGATCTCTTGGGTGGGATGTGCTCCTCCAGACCCAGGAGTCCTTTGGGACCCCCCTCTGGTGGTCCCCAGGGAGCTGGGCTGCACTGGGACAGCGATGGCTCCCAGCACCACAGTGGGGAACGAGCTGTGGCTGCCTCTGGGGTGTGAAGAGACCCCCACCCTGACACCTGCCTGGGGTTCTGCTCCCTTCCAGGCCCAGAACAGCTCTCCCACGGGAGCAGGGTGGGGGCTGCACTTCCCCAGCACTGGTGGGAGCAGCCACCCCAGCGCTGGCTCGCGCTGAGCAACCAGCCAGGCAAACCCTGCCAGGTACCTTCAGGGGGGCTTGGCTTCCAAAAGCCCTTGGTTCTCCTGCTCTAATCCAAGCTGACAGATGCCCAAATTGCTGGAATCACCAGAGTTAGTTAAATTAAATACCTAGAAATGAGATGCTGACTGACAACCTCTGAAATTTCTAACTAAGACCCCCAAGTAAGGTTTGCCTCCGTGTTCAAGTGCTTGGGAATTGTTCAGGGAAAATACTGCCCTGTGTGACCACTGAGGACTAAAGGGCAGCACCTCAGGAGAGAAAATTACGTAGTAAGGCTGCTGTACCAAATAAAATAAGGGAAAGAGCTGTTTCTCCACGGCACTTTTATAACTTCAGTGCATCCTCACTACAGCACCCTGTTAAATATTTCAGGCCCGTTACTTAAACTTGCTTTGCCTTGTTCTGTTAGTTAAAAGGGGAAGAAAAAGGAAATACCCCACTGCAAATACTTGATCTCTAGAAACTGTGCTCCAGGTAAAAACCAGGTCCTGTTCTTTTAATAATTCAGTCAGATGGAATGTCAAGGAAACACTGGCTTGTAACACCAAATTAAGGTCTTATGAAATAGGAGGTGAAGTTATAAAAATATTTTGCAGGAGAAGTTAAGAGCAGAGACTAATTCTTGTCTCACTGATACCACAGGCGTGTCCTGCCATCACCAGGGGGAGAATCAGGCCAATCCAAAATAGGCCAATCCAGTATTTTTCTTCAGTGCCATACATAGAAAAAGCAAAGACGACATCTAAAGAGCAAAACAAAATTTGAATAAAGTTGCAGGGTTTGAAGCAGCAAAGGATAAGACAGTGGGGTTCAGAAGAATTTTCATCTGGGGAGTTCTCAGCCCTCCATGGAGGTCTGTTCAGCTCTGACCTTATGGAGTCCATTTAGTGAAGGACTTAATTACTCAGCTGCAGGAAAAGAACGAGACTGGCAGAGCCTTTGAGTAACTCAAGCACATCTGAAGTGACTGTTCCTTATCAAAGTGCTGCTGTGGGTTCCCTGTGCAGAACTTAGGCCCTCCAAATCTTAGAGAAACACCATTATTTAATAATTAATCACAAACCAACAAAACCCGTTCCTAAGCCAGCTCTGTGATTTTCTTCGCTCTTGTCCATCTTTCTTCCCTCATGTTAATTGCAGAAACAAAAGAGAGTTTGAGATTATTTGTAGTGGGTTTCCTTGGATTTCTGCTCTGACATGGGGATCTGGCTGCTTCCCACCTCTCCAGTCTCCCAGAAGTCTCCCAGGCATTGCCAACTCTCCTAACACAGCTGGCAGAAAAACTATCCCAGCTCCAAAGTCCCTTTTTGCGTAGGACTCACGAATTATTTTTGGGAAAGAAGTGTTTAAGGCCTGACCCTGTTAATGACTTAACTGCTCTGGAGCACAGCCTGGAGTCCTCGATTCCTGGGAGCATCACGGGTCTCCAGGCTGGCAGTTCCAGCTGGAAGGGGATGCAGGAATCGGCCGTGGTGAGGCTGAAAGGCAGGCTCCCTGTCCATGAACCTCGGACAAACAGAGAGGAGGGAGGGCTGGATTTATGCGCTTCCAAAAACTTTACATAGATTTTCTTCAGTTCTGTGTCTACAAAATGTCTGCCAGGAAAAAATCTGGAGCTTGGCAGGATGAAGCCTCACACGTGTATTGTTCGTGTAACTATGGTAACCTACAAATGCCACCAGTGTTTCCATTTCATACACAAATGAGGGGACAGCTGTGGGGACCACATGGCTGCCAATGGAATAATATATGTGAACTAGGATGGCTTGGTCAGAAAATTACAACTCATCTATATTAATCAGGGCTTCAAAGAACAGGCACCTCTATGGCGACAAAGTGCACAGGAAGACAGAGGGATTTTTATTTTGGAAAATTTTGGCTCCTCTGTAAATATTTGCAGCATCTTGCTACTTTGCTGGTTGAAAAAATACTGCTCAACCAGAGCTGTTCTATAAACATCACTTAACTATTTTCCTTGGGTTTTGTTTGTTTTGTTT
This sequence comes from Tichodroma muraria, assembly GCA_013390105.1. Lineage (NCBI taxonomy): Eukaryota > Metazoa > Chordata > Aves > Passeriformes > Sittidae > Tichodroma > Tichodroma muraria. The sequence goes on from WAAG01025500.1 coordinate 194,697, forward strand.
TGTTTTTTTTTCTGATGCCTGATCCCGGTCTGAGCCTGACACAAAGCCAGACTTGGGACCAGGCAAGTCGCTCACCTGGGGGAGAAGCAGCTCCAAGAGAGACAGAAATAATGTGGCTCAGACCTTTGTGAACAAAGCCCCTATTTTCACTCATTGATATCATTAACAGAAAGAAGAGCTTGAAAAAATCCATACGAGAAACTAAAAAAAAAATATTTAAAAATATTGTTTAAATGTGGATGAGTCTCTATCATCCTTAACAACAACAAAAAGAAATCTGCAGACCCAATAATGCAAATAAGCCCCCTTTCCAGCGAATATTAAGCTATGCAGGCTGCAGGAGCAGCAATACTTGACCGCTGTTATGATTCATCCAAGGTGTTTTAAGTGTCCCTACAAAAACAGCCGTGGAGCGGGGATCTGCCGCCCTCCTCGGCAGCGGCAGCCAGCCAGCAGCCGGATGCAGCAGGAATCCAGCAGCCGATTAGGAAAAGTTTTCCCTGCCTTCTGCAGTGCCACGCTACTGTATCGGAGTGAAACAAAGGCTGCAGCATCCCCTCCTCCGCCCGAGGCAACGGGCTGGGCTCCGGGCACCAGGGGGATTAGGGGGGATGATGATGATGATGATGATGGTAGCTTTAACCACTGCTTGTTGAAATTATCCCATTTGCTCCACGAGCTGGAACCAAATACGCACAGAGAATTATGGAATCAGAGTGGTTCGGGTGAGGAGGGACCTTCAAGATCATCCAGTGCCACCCCTGCCATGGCAGGGACACCTCCCACTGTCCCAGGTGCTCCAAGCCCCAGTGTCCAACCTGGCCTTGGGCACTGCCAGGGATCCAGGGGCAGCCCCAGCTGCTCTGGGCACCTGTGCCAGGGCTCTGTTCCCTGTGAGGTCAGACTGAACAGAAATTTCTTTTTTCAGCCTGAATTTGGATGGGCTCAGCATCATTTGTGGCAATAAGAAAGGTCCTTGACAGTTTGTGTGCAAAGTTATCTTTCTTTCTATAATTGTCCAACTTAATGCAAAATCCTATTTCCTTCAATGATCAGTAGTAGCGTTATTGTGTCTGTTCTAGGTAAATGGAAAAGACTTTATGGCCATCACATTAATTGGTCTAATAAAGTCCAAAATGCCTACTGGGAGAGATAATTTTATATGGACTACATAAAATGTTGTGCGGATAACTTTTAACTGCTGAGGTAAAAGTTAAACAGGAACTCTTGTCCTGGAGCAACAGAGGCAGCAGAGCAGAGGGACAGGGACACCAGGGGCTGTGCCCTGGCCCAGGGATGAGAGCCCATGGGCTGACCAGGCAGAACCATCCTGGCTCTCTTCACTACTCCCATCTGGGAAGCTTTGTGCGCTGCTTTGTCCCTCTTGGTGCGTCTGTCTTTTAAATGAATTTAAATTCCGACTTGCAGGACTTTGGGAGATGGTTTGGTCGGATCCTTTGGACAGCAGTGGGACTGATGGTGGGTGTGCCTTCGGTCTTTCGGAGCTCTTGTCATCTCCCTGTGGGCACATCTGAGCTACTGGCCAGAACAGGTTTATGATCTTGTTGAGAAATACTGGGCTCCTTTTATAGGGACCTTTTAAGTGCGTAAGGAAAAGACTTAAAGGTTTCCAAACTAGTTTTTATTGAAGGGACTCGTTACTTGGGAGCTATCGCACAGCTCCAGGACAAGAAGAGAAGCACCCTGTGTGTGAGCTTTCACCTTCGGACAACATTATTGCCTACTTTGAGTTCAATTCTGCTACTTTCCCTTCCATCGCCTGGTGGGAAATGCGCACCGAGCCAGCGCTGGGGGAGAGACTTAACTTGGGGGGGAGCGAAAATCCAGGCGAACATCTGTTGTGCGGCCCCGGCAGGGCTGAGCCGCCGGCACAATGCGCCTCGCTCCTGTCCCTGCTCTCGCAGGGAACGGGGGCCGGCCCCGCGCTCAAAGGGCCCTTTGACACGGGCGACAAAGGGGCGGCAGCGGGGCCGGTCCCTTTGTCCGCCCGCGGCCGCCAGACCCGGGGGCAGGGACCCCCAGTGCCGGGGTGAAGGGCTGCCGCTGCCCCGCGCTTCTCCCCGCACCTTTTAGGCAGCGGACTTCCAGAAGAGCCCCCCCAAAGCGCAGGTGCGCCGCAGCAGGGACCCGTGGAGCATCCCCTGCGCTCTGCCGCGGCCGGTCCCGCAGCCCCCGGGCGCGGAGCGGCCGCTCCGCCCGCAGCGCCCCGCGCACAAAGCCGCGGCCGCGGGAGGAGGGCGGCGGAGCCGCGGCCCCGCTCACACTGCGCCTTTATGCCGCTTTCTGAAGGGCCATTGTCACACTGAAGGCTCCTTGTCTCCTCGCATTCCTCCGGGTGAATGGATGAGGCAGGACATCTGCCGGGATCCGCTCCCATTCGCATGCAAATGGGGGACGCGGGCAGCGCTGCCGCACCGCCGGCCCCGCGCCCACCGCCGGCCCCCGGGACCGGCGACTCCCCCCCCAGAATCCCCGATTTACCGCAAACCGGCCCGGGGAGCAGCGGAGCACCCGAGAGAGAGGGGAGGAGGAGGAGAGCGATGCTGCAGCCGAAACCCCGCAGCCCCGGAGGTGCGAGGCGGCCGCAGCCCCGGGGCGGTCCCGGCGGCGCGGAGCCACCGAAACCCCGCAGCCCGCGGGGACTCCCCCGAGGGGCACCGGGGGCACGTCCGCCACCGCAAACTTTGCTCTCTCCGCGGGCCGCACCGCACAGCGCTGCATCGCAGCGCACATCCCCGCAGCTCGGAGCGGAGCCCTGCACCCGCGGCGCTCCCGCAGCCTCCGCTCCCTCCCCCGAGCCCGGCGGACGCACTCACCGCCGGCCGGGCGCTGCCGCGGCTGTCCCCCGGGGCTGCACATCCGCTGCTGCCGCCGCGGTCCCACCGCGCCGGGATGCGGGGAGCGGTGGGTAGGTGGATGAATGGNGCAGCGCTCGGGTCCGGGGTGAGCATCCCTCCTTTCCTTCCCTTGGACCCGGAGTTAACATCCCTACGTTCCTTCCCCTGGATCCAGAGTGAACATCCCTCCCTTCCCTTGGATCCAGGGTGAACATCCCTCCTTTCCTTCCCTTGGACCCGGAGTTAACATCTCTACATTCCTTTCCTTCCTTTCCTTCCTTTCCTTCCTTTCCTTCCTTCCTCCCTCTCTCCCTCCTTCCTTCCCTTCCTTCCCTTCCCTTCCTTCCCTTCCCTTCCCTTCCTTCCAATCCAGGGTGAACATCCCTTCCTGCCATCCTTTGGCTCGAGGGTTAGCAGCATTTTCCGTCGTTCCGCTTCAGGGTTAGCAGCCCTTCCATCCTTAGCCCTGGTCATTAACAGCCCCCTCCAGCGGCACACACGTCCCTGGCACACTCTGCAGGTCACTGGGGCTGGCACGAGCAATGCCACCCTCACGGTACCTAACCTGTGTCTAAGACAGAGCGTGGACCTGCTGAGTAACTTCCCACCTGCCCTTTGAATCCTGGTTCTAAATGTTTTCAAACTTCGTTCAAAGTGGCACAAAGAAGTAGCAAGAAAGTACTGCGGTCTGTCAGGGTTCAAACATTTGGGTTTCTGTGCTCTGTAGGGTGGCAAGCCTTGAGCCGAGGGGCGGGACTCGCACCCCCAGAGGGTGCTGGCACTGCCCAGGCTCCCCAGGGAATGGGCACGGCCGGCCCCGAGGCTGCCAGAGCTCCAGGAGAGTTTGGACAGTGCTCCAGGGATGCCCAGGGTGGGATTGTTGGGGGGTCTGGGCAGGTCAGGAGCTGGACTGGATGGATCCCTTCCCGCTCAGGATATTCCATGATTCTGTGAACCATAAGAGTCATTTGAGCCTGAAATTTGAGGATTTAAAGCTGTCTGTGTCAGCCCTCTGATATGTTTTCTTTCCTGTTTTCTCCTGGTTTTCTTGTGTTTGTCCTTTTAGTTTGAAATTATTGACTCACACGTTTCCCCACGTTTTCTTCTCCTGACCTTGGTCTTCACCCACTTCTCTGGCCGAGTTCCCAGGGTGCCCTAGCTGAATCCTCACGTCAGATCTTAGGTACAGTTTTAGTCTGTGCTAGACAAGGAGTTTGTGGCTGACGCTGTGGCAGCGATGCAAAAGTCAGCTCTTCTTCATACCATAAAATCTTTATTTCCTGATTTTTTATTACAACAGAAAGGAAACCTGTGGCAGGACGGTGCTGTGATGCCTCATCCTCATGCTCTTTATTAAGATCATAAAAATTCTGTGTTCCTCAACAGGCACCTGTGATGCTTTTATTGACAGACACCCCAAAAGCACACGGGGTGTTCTTCACTCTCCTGCTCTGCACAAAGTGTTGCAATCCCGTGGGCAGAGCTTGCTGAGCACAACCTGGGTGAAAAGGTCCTGCTGTCCATGACAGGCAGAGCTCAGCACCTCCTCCAGGCATATCCTGAAGTGGTACCTTCTCAGGAAATTATTTTAAAGATTGGTTTAGTACTTTTTAATATGAGTTAACAATAAGTTAAATACGTAGCAAATACGGTTTGCAGTTAATGCTTCAGATTTCCTCCTGAGGCGATGGATTTTTTTCTGAGAGCCCGGAAGGTCACTTGGGTAACAGTAAAAGTGAAGTTTTTCATACATAAGGAAATTGAATTTTCAGAAGGAACTCATCAATGTTGTCGAAAGAGACACTTTTCCTTTCACAGGGGCTGTTCTCATCCATCTGGATGTTCCTTTCCCATCTATCGCTTACTCCTGATGAGGAAATAATGCAACAGCAGACATGTCTTGGAAAACCCAGTGCTGTGAACAGCTTCAGGTCTTTGTTTTGGGGCAGGGTGTTTATTTTCACTTTCTTAGCAGAGTAGATCCATCCTTGAGAGGCATAAACCTAATGGACCTAAAACCTCCCTGCAAACGAAAAAGGAGGAGAAATACAGCTAGCATTAAAATTTTACAGTCTTAAGCTGGTGTCTTCGTTTCTAGGCAGTTTTCACAACATCAAAACACCAGGAATAATGTTGAGATGGAAAGTTTAAACATCTTTCATTCCTACAGGCTGCAAATGAGTGCTTTAGTGCAGGAAGGAGCCAAATGAGTTGATGGCTTTAGCCAAGGTTTCTCCCCCAGTCTGTGAGGTACCAGCAGCTCAGGAGGAGCTGCTGCAGGATCTCCTGGTGTTAGGGGAAGGTTTGCACTGGGGCAGGAGGGTGGTGGATTTTCCTCTCTGCGTCATCCTTCTCGAGGAACAACCTCTGCCAATACTTTCCCATCAGGCAGAACTGAGTACCCTTCCAAAACGTTCCTGCTCAGGCAGCCTTAAAAGAGAAGGTCTCTGGAAAACAGGAGATTTCCCACTGCTTGGGCTTTTTGATTGCCTCTTTGTTCTTATCTTCTCTCCTCCTGTGCCCTCTGGCTTCATCCCCTTATTCCTCCATTGTCTTTACATTCAGCTGCTTTCCCGGTTCATCTCTGTCCCAAAAGTGCTGTGAAAGGAGTGGGACATTTGCTGCTGTTCCTGTGCCCACTCCTGTTCCTGGACCTGTTTGCACCTCTGGGAGAGAGACCTGGTTTGGATCTGCACAGTGCCTGGCATTTTGGGGAGCAGACCTTTGAGCCTTTAAGAGGGGCTAAACAACTTACATTATAAAACAATAGAGCCCTGGGTGACCTGTCACACACGTCCCTGCCTTTTCTCTCTGGAGCAGACATCCTGCCATTAAGCTGCTTAACATCCTGAGTGTGTGCATAATCCATTTCCCTGAACTGTGCCACGGGATCCTAGTGTGCCATTCTATCCAGAAATACAAACTGGGAAGTGGTAGCAAGAGGGAATGACAGGTAGAAGGGGCAGCATTGGAAATAAAAGAGACTTGCTACTGGAGAGGTAAAAATCTTGCTCTGTCCAGACAGCAGCAGGTCCTGATGGCTGGGAGATTGGAATAATCTCCAAGTCTGTGGACTTAGTTTGGAACAGAGTTTTTGGAGAGAAGGATGACTCTTGCTGAAGACTGATGTGTGAGTTAAACAGAGAAAGAGGTGTTGCAGTTTGTGTGCTGTGCCAGCTGTTTCTTAGAGTGGCTGACACTTTTTCTCAGCCAGGGGACCCCGGTGAGGTTTCCCCTCACTCAGGTTTTGGATGTGGACGCTGATTTTCAGACTTGCCTGAATGTGCTGGATTTATTCAGAAAGGTACCAGCACAGCACAAATTACCCACGAGTAACTGTGGAAGCCAATGACCAATTACCACAATAACTGGCTATTTGCATAATGCATTCCCAATTACGCATGCGGGCGTAATAATTGCATGCACAACTGCTGTGAGTGATTGCAGGTGCAGCAGTGGGGCTGTGCTCACGTGTGCACGGACTGCACAAACATCTGGGTGTGAGCAGCAGTCACACCAGCACCACAGGGCTGCTCCAGAGCCAGGGATTTCAGGCTTTGTTTTGTCCTGGGAAGATCCTGCCCCGTGGATCGCTCCCTGGAATTGCCCGTGTGTTCCACGAGAAACGAACCAGCTTTTCAGTAGCAAATGCTGTTGTGGTTCTCCCTTCCTGTTAGTGGCAACATGGAGGCAGATGGGAACGTCTGGATGGTTTTGTGTAGGGAATTCTATAATAAGGAGCTAAAATGGCACCCAGCAGTGTTTCTAAACCAGGTCAGTCATTTCACACGCTATTCCATCTCACTTCTCTTATGTATTATTAATTGGGAAGTTTTTCCTTGTGGTTGATGTATCTTTCCCCAAATGGTCTGTCGTGTGAATGTTTCATTAGGAGGGACTCTAATCTCATTTCATCACTTTGCAAGGAACCCCCAAAGCTTCTTAGAAAGCCAAAGCTCCTTAAAGACAATTGAGGAGTTTCATTGTGAGTGCATCATTTGTGTTCATTGCAAGAGTAAGTGAAACTCCTGTCCACTCCAGTCCTGTCGTGTGCTAAGGGATGAACAACCATGGAAACGTTTCTTTGCATCTACTGATACCAGAAGTGATGCCTGTCTCCAGCCAGGCCCCTGCTGTTCCCAGCCATCCTGGAGCAGAGGTGCTCACAGACAGGGCAGCTCTCCCAGGTGGAGGCTTAACTCGGGTTTAAGAGCTGGATTTGCAATTCCTTATGACCAGGATGTGAAGGAGTTTCTCTGGGCAGCAGAGTTCTTTCTTCCCACCCCCTCAGCTGCTGCTTCCCGTAAGCCCAGCTCAAAAACCAGCTTCTGCCCCCCCCAGCTTCACCCTTAGCTCTCCACTGTGTTTTGACCATGTCAAAGAATTCAGTATTTCTTTTGAAGTATTTTTTTCCCTGCGTCTGGTTTGTTGCAACCTTCTTATTGTGAAATTAACTTGGGAATTCCTGGACCTGATGGGGAATTGAGCTGACATCTGTAACTCTACAGATCGGCTCTGTAGAGAGAAATCCCTAATTGGGTGTTCCTTGGGCAAAGTAAGATCTTTTTAGCTCAGTATTTCTGTGCATTAACATTGGATTTTACATCTCAGTGGTTGTGGTTTGAGGATTGTTTCCTGATTTGGTGTGAAGTAAATGAAATTCCTCTGCAGTATGTAAACTTACATATTTAATATCTTGACTGTATGTTTGTTGCATAGTGACACGTTTAAAAAACCAAACACACCAACCCCATCCTTTATTGCCTTCCTTCTACCTCTGAGACAAAGGTCTGTGCTCAGGAAAGAGCAGTGTGAAGGTCAAAGGTTTGTGCTCAGGAAAATGCAGCATGAAGGTGAAGCAGGTAAAGCAGCTGCTTTGTTCTTCCCACACGTGGGGAAGGATCAGAGGCTGCTGTAAATCCATTTTACTCAAGGAATCAGTGATGTGCAACAAAAATCTTGTGCTCACGGTCAATGGATACAATGGGAATTTGGAGACTTAGATGTATTAATGAATATATTGTGTGTGTACTGGGGGCTGGGCAGCACTCTTTTATAGCAGGTACAGCGGAAAGTCTGTTTTAGCAGGAATAGTTTTAATTGTAAGCTTGTCCCCCATGTGTATGGGTGGGTGACAGCTGCTGGAGCTCACGGGAGCCCTGGGCTGGCATGAACACAGAGGGAGCTGTCACGGGAGGGACCTGGAGTTTTCCCTCTGGAGTTGCAATTCAGGAGGTGTCAATGCAGTTGTTGGGTCTGTCACACACATGGGCACAGCCTTGGCTGCTCCTCCTCTGTGAAATGAGGGTTCACAGGCTTTGAATTTCCCTCTCTTGCCTGTTGTGGGTTAGTCTCTCAGTCCCCACAGTCCCCCTGGTCCTTCTCCCTGGGAGGAAGCACAGCCACTGCTCTGAGAACTGTATTTCACATGGCATAGCCTGAACTGTAGCTCTATTAATACAAAGATAAACAGAATTTAAATTCAGTTTGACCTTCTGTGGCAGCTGTGACAAAGCGTGGCATGTTTGAAGTCTGGATACAATTATTTGGAATTGCTAAACACCACACTTCAATCATGACCTTTAGCTGGCACCGAGGCCAGAGGAGGGCCCTGATTTTAACTTCTGAACTGCAAATCACCCCGTTGGAAAGAGACTTCAGAAGCCATTATAATCACAGGGAATGTTTGAAAGTGTATGGAAGCTATGAGCAAAATATTTATTTTACACCCTTGTCTGCATTTAAGCCATAAATCTGTCTACTATGAGAGTGTTTTACTGGTGTAGAGAAGACAAGTAAGCTGAGATCATAGCAGACATGTCCTATAAGGCTTTACTGAAAATCATTGCTTTTTAATCCCTTTATCCCTGTTATTTCCTACCACTGTGAAAATCCAGCAGCAGGGAAAGCTGGCAGAGTGTAGGACAGATGTATAATATGTAATGCTAAGCAGGCAAAAATCCCTCTGTTTGTCTAATGCTCCAAACACATTAGAAATGTCAATGTTAGTGCTGGGTGTCCTACATAAACACAAATAAATTATCAATACTCAGCTGAGTATTGCAAACCTCGTTGGATGTGGTGTCTTGATACCAATGGATAATCTTCTAATTAGTCAGTGGAAAGTGTCCTTGCTCATGGCAGGGGGTTGTAATGAGATGATCTGAAAGGTCCAACCCAGTCCATTCTCCATGATAATTAAAATCACCCAGAAAAATTGACCTGGATCGTTTCTGTGAAGAGCAGGTACCACACGAGTGCTGGTATAAATTTGAATTGTGTACTTCAGGTGTACAACACCTGCTCTCACACCTTAGATTCTTTGTTTTCCTTGCATTGTTTTTTCCCTGCATAAACACTGAAAACCTGCTTAGACAGTAGGATGGAGCCGGAATGTCCCGAGGGCATCTGGAAATGTTCAGGTGCATGATTGCTTCCGTGATCTCCACATTAAAGCCTCCTCCTGGCTGGAGCACAAATTCAATCAGCTGGGCTGCATCCTCTCTGGCTGGAAGAGAGGGGGCCCTGGAAGCTGGCTGGGCAGGGCACTGGTGGAGACTGTTTGTACCACAAGGATGGACGGAGTGGAAGGGATGACTTAAGTTTTAGCTTTTATATTTCTCAGATTCTGTGCTGGTTTAGTGTGTAGTTCTGGGTTTTATATTAAGTGTTGCTGAGCTCTCTTCACAGAGTAGGTGAGACAAAACAATTCCTTCTCTAGCTGGGGACCAAGGACAACTGATAGAAATTTCAGGCCCAAGAGCAAAAACAACAGTGAGGTGAAGAGAGAAAAACAAGGAGGATGGAGCTTCATACCCTGGAGCTGTAATTGGGCAATTAACTCCAATGTGCTGATGGACAGAACTTATGAAAGTGTGGGACCTCGTGGCCAGTGGTTCATTTTGTGACCATTTTGGGGTTCAGCCTGGGTGCAGGCCCTGCCCAGGGTCTGTCTACTGAGGCCTTTTTATAAATCCCTACGTCATCGTTTTGCTCTGGCTGCTCTCTGCCCCAGGTCAGCCTCCAAGGCATCAGTTCAGGAGGAGGGCTCCTGGCAGCAGCGGTGACAGCGAGATGCCGCGATGCTCCTCGCGTTTGGGGAAAGTCGCGGTTTGCGGGAATTTTCTCTCCCTTACGTGTGTGTTTTGAGAGGGAAGGTTTGAAGATGCGCTCAGCAGTAAGCGCAGCGCTGCGTGTGAGACGTTTGTGTGAGCAGCAGCGGCTACAGTTTCCTCCCAAAGGGAACCACAGTGATTCCAGCTCATCCTGCCTGGCTGGGACAGAGCCTCTGCTCAACACCCAGCTGCTCTTCATTGCCTTGGGGTGGTATCGGGGGCACCCCAAGCCTTTGGATTATCGGGTATTGAATCAGAAAGATCAGAAATTGTGTGTTTCTCTCTTGTTGCCCAGAGAAGCTGTGGCTGCTCCATCCCTGGAAGTGTCTGAGGCCAGGCTGCACGGGAGCAACCTGGGATGGTGGAAGGTGTCCCTGCCCATGGCAGGGGTGGCACTGAATGAGCTTTAAGGTCCTTCCAATCCAGCCATTCTGGGATTTTGTGATTCTGTGATTCTCCTGCTCTCCCAGGGAGGAGGTTGGATTGATGGGCTCTTCTGACGTGCTGAGCATAACTCAGTTCCTGTTGGAATCAGAGGTTTTATTGTCCAGGCAGTAGAAGTGCAGCAGCTTTGCTCGTGTGGCACCCACCTGCAGCAGAACAGGCAGGTCCTTGCACACCCACCACAGCATTCCCTGCTCCCACCACTCCTCTCTCACCACCCAAGGTTATTAAACTGCTATTTATGCAGTTCAGGCTGCAAATTGGAGCTAATTAACATGTGCACAGCCTCTTCCCCGTGTTATTGACCATGGAGGACAAAGCCTTCGAGCTGCCTCTTCCTCTCTCGCCCTGCTGGTGCTCCTTGTGATTTCCTGGCAGCTTTGCCAGAGCAGCTCCCAGGCTGGAGCACAGCTCTTCCAAAAGGGCAGCTGGAGGGACACAACCCCAACTGGATAAATTAGAATTTATCTGATCTTTTAATCTAGGGCAAGAGAACATATGGAGCGTTGTGGCAGAGTCAATTTGAGATTTTGACAACAAAAATATGGGTTCTTTCAGCCATAATAATTTAAAACAATGGTTTATTTTTGTGCTGCTCCTGATACACAGTAGAAACTGAGAGACTGACAGGTTCTGGGGCTGTTCTCATCCCGCTTTAAAAATATGGGCCTTAGGAAATGATTTTGTATCCAACCAACAAGCAGATTTCCAATTATTTTACTAAATAAATACAAGTGTCCCATAAAAGCAGCTGCGACTCTAAGAAGGTGTTTTTCCACGAGGTAAAGTCAATCAAAGGGAATGTGCTGCTCTCAGATAATGTTCCAGGAATGAATGCAGAGAGCAGAGCTGTGATGCTGAGTCCTGGAGCAGAGGAGCCCTCGGAGCCCTCGCCTGCTGCAGCAGCCCCGATCCCCCTCTGCCCCTGCCTGTCCACAGCTTCCTACAGCCCCACCAGCTCCTGCCCTGCTCCGACTTGTATTGAAGTGTTTATTTTTCATCCGGAGGGATAGAGACACCTCACAGTCCATCAGTGACTGTTGTGCTGCGTTTCAGCCTGTTAGTGGCAGAGGCTGTGATATTGGATCATGGAATGGTTTGGGTTGGGAGGGACCTTGAAAACCATCTCGTTCCACCCCCTGCCGTGGGCAGGGACACCTTCCACTATCCCAGGTGGCTCCAAGCCCCATCCAACCTGGCCTTGGACACTTCCAGGGATGGAGCAGCTTCTCTGGGCACCTGCTCTATGGAGAACTAACACCTCCAGAACAGAAAATACATTTCGCCAACTTCAGAAATTTATGGCAGGGCTGAGAGCTGAACCCGAAGATTTTGAGTTACCAATCCAAGCCTGGTTGATCACCCAACCCTGGGAGTCATCAAAATGCGTTTAAAGGATTTTTGTGCGCAGGGTGGAGCTGTGGCCATGTGCCATTGATGCTCCTGGGGGTGGCTGAGCTGAGCTGCCTCCCCCTGGCCTGGCTGCCTGTGGCTTCCACATGGAAGCTCCAAGGGCAGAGGAGGCTGCTGGCCAAGGAGCCTCTGTCTTTGTGTGCTGGGCCATGGGGGTGGCTGCCCATCATCCCAGCAGGGTCACTGAGTACCCACGCATCAGGGACTTGTCAAAATACTACACCAAACCCCTCCGAAATGATGGTTCCATTCTGACCTGGAGATCCAAGCAAGGAAGCCAACAGGAGACCTGGTTGTACATGAGGAATGCCAGAGCACAGGCCAAGGTGAAACCCAACAGAATGGTAAAATATCAGTGAGCTTCTTGTGTGTTTTAAAGCATTTACTAGAACTTAACAGAGCATTATCTCCTGCTGAGGAATGATAAGATGGCTGCAAGAGCAGCTCCTATACACCCTGCTCCTATAAAATTGAATTGGTTTCATATATACTAAATTTTAAAGGCCTTTTAGACTTATGGATTTATTAAAAAAAAAAAAAAAGAGGTTTATTGTTGATGTCTTGAGCACATTATTGCAGTAACCTCACTGCTGGACCACAGCTTTGGCAGAACACACACATCCATAATGAGGGACTGCCTGTTCTGGGGAGGTTTTATTACAAAAGAAAGTGCACAAGTATATTAGGAAGAAAGGGGGAAAACAGAGAAGTCTATTTTTTTTTGGCAAAGCCTTGTATTATAGATCTCATTTCTCCGGTTGCAGCTGCCTTTAGGCACCCATTTCAGCGAGCTGCTCTGTTCTGCTTAGCTGTAGATGCTTCCCAAATTTCCTCTTTGGTGAAACAGGCATTTGTGCAGGTTCCCCATAAAAATGACTGATTTGGGTTTTACCAGGAGCTCTGGCACTTCTCCACTACAAGAAAGAATTTCATTTATAGAGAGGTTTATCAAGATGGGAATAGTGAAACAAACATTTTAAATGTCCAGCGGAATCCTCTGTCTTCCCCCAAACAAGCCTCCCTGGGCAGGAATTTCAGCCATTCTGAAAGGAATCTGTTTCCCTGTGGGACTGCCCAGCTTTCAGCCTTGCTTCTGGGGGAAGGTAAGAGAGCTCTGTTTTCATTTACTATTTATGAGATGTGCGTTCCTATTGCCAAGTGACCACAGGATTCGGTGCTTTTAAGAATCTGCAAATGAGATGAAGCTCATTATTTTTTAATGTGAAAAGGATTATTGCAATGGGAGTGCAGGGATGTGTAACCTCAGAGATGGCTCTTGCTGGGGGATAGATTTGGAGGCTTTTGCTTTAGGAAGCCAATAAAGAACACAGAGTATTTCCCAGTCATTCTGCTCAGCATCTAAAATCAGTGTTTATTAGGAATAACACTAAAGGGGATGTCTTTTTTAATTGCTGACTGGGACTTGTAGGAAATTGCCCTCCTTGTGTGTGCGTTTTACTGTGCAGTGCTGAGACAAATGCAGGGGCACGTTTCCAAAATGAATCTTTTTCTTAATAAGCAAAAATTCCTCATTATCCATTCCTGCCCCCACACATCAGAGCTGATCTCAGGGTCCTGAGGGACAGCAAAGGTTGGAGGCACAAATGCAGCCTTTTTCTGGGATTTCTGGGTGCCAGGGGTGCCCTGAGCCCCTGCCCCCAGCCCTCCCTGCAGGTCACACACAAGATTTGTGCGTAACCTGAGTATTTTTCAGCCGTGTCTGAGACAGAGCTGTCAACAGGTGGCAAAGGCACTGCAGCTGCAGGAGAGGGCACCTGATTTAAAGATGTGGCTGAGGCAGCTCAAGCTGTGACAGAAAGGAGTAAATTTAAGGGAAATATCAGAACTTTGCGGCGTGTGGGAAGGATCAAGGGGCATTGAGCAACTGCTGAGCACTTTGTGGAGGCCTGGGAATCACATCCCTGCTCCCCCAGCAGCCTGGGATGTGCAGGGAGCAGGCACAGGCCACTGCCCTCTGCACAGCACAGCCACTGCTGCCTCTCCAGGACAGCAAGGCTGCATTTAGCAGAGTATCTGTGGGGATTTGCTGACCAGCTGCCAGGGAACACGCACTTACAGTCCTTAGGTGCCTTTTAAGACCCCAGACTAATTTCCTTCCCCGTGTTCCTGCTCTCCTGAGCTCATGCTCCACAAACGCAGTAATTGCAGGCATTTGTTTTGAACCACACAAGCCTGAGCTCCAGAGCAAGTTTTATTTACTGCAATTATATCTGGCAGGTAATTTCTAGTAAACCCAGGGAAATGATTAACCTCCCACTAAATTCATGAACAGAAAAATAGGGCAAATTGATCAAATAAGCTGTTTCCTACATAATAAAAAAAATATTACAAATATAACATCCTGGAACAGAAATAGCTCTGATGAAACCATAAAGACAAGCAGGAACCTGCTAGAGGCATCTGTGCAGAGTTTTTAAATGGGGATTCATTTCTAGCTTATCTCCCAACCATGAATTATTATTTACCCTTTGCTGGTGGTGGAGCTGCTTCAGCTGTGCCCATACCTTGTGTCACAGGTGAGTGACTTATGTCATCTAAAGAATCACAGGCAAAGGTATTAGCAAAATGGGATTTAATTTAAATTTGTCAGAGTGTGATTGAGCAAAGTTTGATGGCAAGTTTTACTCTATTCATTACTGCATGGATGAATTCTGCAAAGGAAAATGGAGTTAGAATTGATTTAAAGTGATTTACACAGAGACTAAAGAGCCAAAAGGGTCAGGGAGACCCTCCTGTTGAGTCATGAGGTGCAGAGTGGAATTTCTTTCTCATTTGAGTTTGGATAAGAGGCAAAACCAGCCTGGGACATAAGAGCATCCATTTGAGCACGTTACAGAATGCTGGGAGCAGAACTGGACGTTTTTGGTTTCCACAGCATTCCCTGTCAGCATTCCCTCCTGAGGGAGTGTTTGAAAACCACTCTGGGGCAGTGGCTGAAGGAGCTGCCACAGGGCTGGGGCCCTTGTACAATAATGTCCAGAATTCCCATTTTCCAGCTCAAAGCACCTCTGGGTGTGACCTCGTGTCACTTTAAGCTTCGTTATCCATCCCCACCTGGGGGCTGGGGGCAGCTTTATCCCAGCCTGGCTTGGGAAGTGTGGCAGAAAATGGGACATGAGGAAGAGTTGCTTGTGACTCATGGAAAAGGATCTTCTCAGACTCGTCCGTGGTGCTCCCCAGACTCCAGACAGAGAATAATGTCACTCCACGGCCCGGATTTTCCTCCTCCTTTGGCGTGATGGTGAGCAGGAGTGACAGGCTGCGAGCTGGAGATGATCCATCATGTGGCACCTCTGTCCTCCTCCGTGCACCGCTGGCCAGGCTGGGCACAGTGTGATTCCAGCTGCTTCCTGCTTGCCTTGAGGTGGGGAAAATCAGCAGATGTGTCATTTGGAGAGGGCTTTGCCCGTTCTCCAGGGCTGCTGGGTTTGCTCTGCCCATCCAGCCTCGCCCTTGGTGGGTACAAAGCGGGTACATGATGGGTAAATGGCAGCAAGGGCTTTGCCAGGCTGGCAGGGTGCAGGTTTCAGGGTTTCTTTCTCCTCCTTGTCCTCTCCCAGGCACAGTTTCCTCTCTGATCCTGACTGATGGTTGATCCCTGCTCTCCTCTGCTTCAGGCTGAGGGCAGCCCGTGTGTCCCATCCCACGGGACACCTGCCACTGCTCCTGGTGGCTCTGGGAAGGTAAAACAGCTGTGCTCGTTTCCAGGGGACACCCCTGGCACGACACTGGGCTGTCAGCATTGCTGTCAGGAGCTGAGGTGCTCCTTCCTTGGGCACTGAAATAAATTGGTTTCGAAGTTGCGCTGCAGAGGTTCAGGTTGGATATCAGGAAAAAATTCTTCGCTGAACGAGTGGTTAAGCATTGGAACCAATTGGAACGAGTGGTTAAGCATTGGAACGGGCTGGCCGGGGCAGTGCTGGAGTCACCTCACTGGAAGTGTTCAAAAAGTAGATGCAGCACTTTGAGATGTGGTGTGAAGGTTGGACCTGATGATCTTGAAGGTCTTTTTCTTAATCCTTAATGATTCTGTGGCGTTGGCTGATAAATGCTACTCTGAAGGAAGCTTCCAGAACCTCCACCATAAATCTGTCTTTTATGACTTTTAAGTGTGTTCCCTATTTCCCAGTATTTCCATGTCATACAGTGTTGTGTTATTTGTATCTCTTCCCTCTCTTCCAGGCTCCATCTTTTTGAATGCTTGACCAAATTCATGATGAAATAAATTCTGTGTATACTGCTGAAGTTTATTCTGCTGCTGAAACATTGCACAGAAATCTTTTGTCTGTCCTGAAACTTCAGACAAATCTTTGCTTCTTTTAAAATAACCTTTGAAATGTTTTTCATCCAAATGAGTGAAATAGCAAGAATAATAGATGTTGTAGGATTTGTAACCACTATAGTTTCCTGCTTCTCCAAATGCTTTTGGAAATGCTGATTGATTTGTAACAAAGCTTGAAATGTCACCAGGAGGAATGAATGAAAAATACACTGCTCTAATGTACGTTGAAGTTGAAATTGGCTCAAAGTTTTAACCTTTAGAGGTGCTTTTTTCCTTTTCTTCCCTTTTTTAACTTTTCACAGCAGTCAAGGAGTTGGAAAGATAACCAGGAACAAAATGCACATAGAGGAAATGAATAAATTATGCTCTTATTTTTGGCACATTTACAAGAGAGACATTTTAACACTCCAGACTTCAGTGACAAAAGAAAGGATTGCTCTACTTAAAATAAAGCCTGTTCCCCCTGGTACAGAAGGATGCTGTGCTGGTGAGGTCTGATGGATCCCTGGCCTGGCTCAATTCTGCAGGTCCTTGAGAGAGGGAAAAAGCCCTGGCTGTGCCCACAAACACCCCCAGAGCCTGCAGAAGGGAGCTCTGCTGGGGCAGTGCCGGGCAGGAGGGGCAGGATGGGATCATTCCTGCCATGGTCAGTGGTGGGAATGTGCTGGGAGAAGAGCGGGAGCCACGTCCTGGCAGTGTTTCCTCCCCAGCTGGGTTTGTTGGTTCAACTGGCAGCGCGGTGTCTCAGTGAGCTGGGGGTGTGTTTGGGCAGCAATAATAACAAGGCTTTGCCTGCCCTAGAATTTGCTGTAATTGGAACTGCAGATTGAGGTAAACATGGTTTGAAACCCATCCAGTTTCACATCCAGCAAGATGACCCTTCAGGGGCATTGAGGCTGCTCCAGGGCCACCAGCTCGTCTGTGTTTTGTCCCTGTTCTCACTGGTTGTGTTCCAGTCCTCGCAGTGCTCAGCGTTTGTCTCTCAGGTTAGAAATGTCTGTTGCTTTCTAGGGTTTGCTGCTTTTCTTTTTCCTGATGAATTGACTCTCTGGAGTATAGAACATAACAGCAAAAGCCTCGGGACCTGTCTCACTGCAATCAGTCTGTGCTGGAAGATGTGCAGCAGCTGGAGCTGCAGTGCTGGGAGGATGTGACTCCTTGGGCCTCTCTCCCCCCACCTTCCTCCTCAGTCGCCGCTGATATTTGGGCATTTTTAAAGCCAAACGGGAGCTGAGCAGTAGGTGGGACCTGAGTGCACTTTGTTGTCACTAAGAGCCAGCCAGGTGGCTCATGCCCCTGGCCCGACAGGACCTGGGGGGCTCCAGCGCAGTGCTGCAGCAGAACCGTGCAGAACTGCTGAAAATGGGGTGCTCCAGCTTGTGCCCAGGATTCTGTGGGTGGAAACCAGGGCCCTTTCCTTCCTCCAGCTCCCTCTCCCCCTGTACCAAGAGCTGTTTCCTGCGGTGATCCTGTGAGGAGAGGCAAGAGATACTGGGCAAAACCAGGTAACACCACCAGTAAAAGCTGCAGGTTCTCAAGTTCCAGTTCATTCCAGTATCCTGAAACTTGCTGCCCCAGTGGAGCAGGAGGAACCCAAGCTGATACCGTGGTGTGTCTGTTTGTGAACGCCGGTGTTGGAGGAAGGTCAGGAGGGAGCTGCATTGCAAATGAATGAAATGAATCCTGGAGCAGTAATTACAGGGCTCTCTCACCTTGTTCCTAGATATTTTATTTTTTTTTTTTAGCAGAAAAAGGCTCAAGACGAATCCACCTATCTCATTTCAGCCTCATGATGTATTTGTTCAACATAAAAAATCGATGTTGAACTAAAATTTTGTGGGGAAGGAGAAGGTCCGTGGGGATTACATTCCTGTTCAGTGCAATTTCATGTTTTACTGCTGCATAGCATGGCTGGTTAATAAGGTCTCCTTGAATGGGAGTCTGTATTATTGCCGTGCTGGTATGTGAAAATCAATCCTTGTAAATTTATTGGTGGCCACGTGCTCTCTTTGCTGTTGTTATAATTGGGGCTGTGGTTGATTGACAGCAGCCAATAACCAAAAGCACTTTTGCAATTCTGATCCCCATCGAACACCAAGGGCAGGGAGCGTCCTTGTGCCTCACACTCTTCCCTGGAGCTTGGCTCATTCCACAGATCACTGGGATGAAGAAACTTGTCTGGAATCGAGGGGGAAGCAGCCGGGATGGCAATGGATGGCTGTGCCTGTGGCCATCACGGTAAAACCCAAATCTGTCCCTTTGGGTTAATGAAATCCTTTCTCCCTGGATTTAACTGAGCCCATTGAAGCACCTGGCAGGAATTCTTTCTCTGACTTTGTGTTGGGACAATGGAGAGTTAAGTGATAGTTTTGTACTTGGCTGGGGAAGGGTGATAAGGAGAGAGAGGAAAATTTGCATCCTTTGGAAGCAGCACATCCGTTCCCTGGATTCCTGTCTGGGCTTTTTATCTGATCTGGAGAACAAGGAGATGACTACAGAGAAATCTGAGTGTGATAATCTTCTCGGAAGTCTGAGTGAGGCAGAAGCAGCCTGCTGGAAGGGGATCAGTCCTGGGCTTCCCAGACGTGTTGGCTGAGGGATGTCGGGAACAGCCAGGGGAGCTCCTCCATCAGGCACCAGGCTGGCTCCAGGAGGGCTCCATCCTCCATGGTTTCAAACCCCGAGTCAAGTCAGTTTTAGCACTTGATTGCCTATTTAGCTCCCAGCATCTGATTGAAAAGGTTTGATTACTGAATGTGAACTGGGATTAATTTGGTTAGGGCACCAAAACTAATGGCATTTACAGGAATTAGCTTTGGATGTCAAAATGTAAGTCTGAGATAAAACCTCCACCTTTCTTTTTGTAAGAAACACCTGCTACAGATTTGACCTATAGGAACTCAGTTCAGTATGTGGTGCTGATGAAAAACAAATTTGCCTTTACCTGCATACATTAAATTTCTCTTCCCTTGGCTGATAATCCTCTGCATGTTGGCATCCTGACTGCTCTAAAGATTTTTGAATTAATGTTGAAATTATTCATTTGGGTGGTAGGAGCATCTGTTCCAGTGTTATATCCGCGTCTGGTATTTCTTCATTATATATGGGATGATGCACTAGAAAGGCACTTGAGATGCAGGTTATAAAAATACCACAAAGGCAGGGAAGGCATTTATTGAGGAGTGCTCCGTGGATTCGGATGTGTTTCATTTAGGAACAATCATACCCAGGTGGGTGACGTTTGGTGTTGGGGCCGCAGGGATTAATTTGGGAATGTCTGCAGAGGGAGCAGCTGCTGGTAGTCGGTTCTGACGAGGCTGTGGGCCAGGGGATCAGCTTTGGTCAGTGGGAGTTTGGGTTCAAAATGGGGACCTGGGGGAGCACAGAGCCGGGCTGAGGGAGCCCGGGGAGTGCAAGGAGGAAGGGCCTTGGGGCAGTGGTGGCAGCGGGCAGGGGAGGTCCCAGGAGGAGGTGGAAGGGGGGGACCTTGAGCTCCCAGGGATCCCTGGTAGGACTGCAAGGAGCAGCCCCACCTCTGCTGGCAGGGATCTGCAGCTTGGAGGGGCTGGCTGTGGGTTCAGCCATGCAGAACAGGGCTGATGTCCCCATGGCTGTGTCACTCCCCTGGGGTGACATCAAGGGACAATGTGACCATCACGGCTCCAGCCTTAGGAGCTGTTTTCAGGGCCCCTGAAATCTTTCAGTTAAGATTAAACCCTGTCTGTCCAAAGACAAAAGGCTTATCCTGAGTGCTGTGAGCTGTAAATCACCGGGCTCTCCTCGGGCTGGGGTCAGGTAGCAGGTTAGGGTTCAAATCAGCATCCTCAGGAACCCAATTTACTCTTGATCCTCTCGATCCCTGCTGGGGATAAAAGGCTTATCATTAGTTATCAAATGATAGCAATGGCTCCCTCGGCCGTGTTCAAGCCCAGGTTTGTGCAGATATTAGATGAATTTTAGAGGAACAAAGTGCTCAAGAACTTGATTCATGGGTGGATTTTGGCCTGTGTTTTATAGGTCTTCAAGGAACCACCAAAAAACCCATTTTTTTCCTGCTCTGTGTTTTGAAGTTTAACCCTGTGGTACAGGAACTGTTGGCAGAAACTCAGCTCTGAAGGAAATATGAACCATTTGTCAAGGAAAGGAGCAGCACATAT
Organism: Tichodroma muraria; assembly: GCA_013390105.1. NCBI lineage: Eukaryota > Metazoa > Chordata > Aves > Passeriformes > Sittidae > Tichodroma > Tichodroma muraria. The sequence continues at coordinate 214,987 of WAAG01025500.1, forward strand.
TTTAGCCCTCCAGCCCTGCAGGCTTTCAGATATTACCCAATAAAACAAGCTCATCCACTCCTTCTTCTTGAAACCCCAAACCTAATTTTGAGTCTGTTTTCTCTCTAGAGCTCACCCTATAACTTTTCTCCTCCTGGAAGGCATCCCAAGCCCGGGAGGCCTGGCTGGCTGGCTGATAACCCTGCCCCTGTTGCCCCTCTCCGAGTGGAGCCCTAAGCCAAGCCCCAAATCCCCACCAGGAACATCCCTGTGCCACCTCCCCATGGCTCCTCATCCTCAGGGCCTCACTCATTCCAGGCTTGGTGCTGGTTTGAGGGGAGGCACTTGGCGGTGGGAAATGGGGAAGAGGAGAACAAAGAAGGAGGAAATGGATGAAGTCTAAGAATGAAGACTGAAAGGAATTTTGGGGGAGGGTTTCTCATCTTTCTCAACCTCCATGTCTCCTGCAGGATGCAAAATGCACAGCTTAGAGCCACTGGTCCCCACAGCCTGAGGTTTTCTTGGCTTGAAGTCCTGATCTGGGCCAAATTCCAAGCATTTGCTCATTTAGATGAGTAAATCTAAGAGAAATTAAAGATGAAGATGTATTATCAGTCTTAACTTCTGTGTAATACTGGTGCATGCCTATGATTTTGTCATTACATCAGTTCTTGAGATGTAGAAATTGCCTGCAGTAATTTAATTCTCGCTCTATTTTATTGCATTTTTGTGTTGCTTCCCTGACCCTGGGTCTCTTTGCTGAGTTATAATACGTTTTCACAATTTTCCCTTGAATATCTGTGTCTTCAGGAATATCAAACATGGCATATCCATTCCCTTTTACGTGAAACCAACCATGGAAAGCCATGACAAGGACAGTGCCTGGGGTGAGGCACAGGCAGGGTGGCTGTGGGGGTCACACTTCGAAAGCATCTTTTAAAGTAAATGGGATTTTTTACCCAGCAAGCTTTAACCTTCATTCATTTGTTTTATCCTAAGTCAGTCTGAGTTGATTCAAAGCAAAATATTCTCATATTTTTATTTTTTGTGGGGTTTTTTGGGTTTTTTTTTGTTTGTTTTTCTTTTGGGGGGGGGGATGTGAATTGATGTTTTAATGATCTTAAGAGTTGGTTTCTGTGTCAGGAAGTGGCAGAGTCCCCATTCCTGGAGGGATTTAAAAGCTGTGTGTGTGGCACTTGGGGACGTGGGTGAGGGGTGGCCTTGGCTGTGCTTGGGGGATGGTTGGGCTCGCTGGTTGTGGATGGATTTCTGAACCCCAATGATTCTGTGATTCTCTATAATGGGTCTGGCTCTCATGATATTCCTAAATAACCCCTCCTGTTGCCACTGCCAAAGGCAGGACGGGCTGCTGGGTGGGCCACTGGGCTAATCCAGAAGAACTTTTCATATATTCTTATTTTAGCATCTAAAACTTGCATTCTAATAACATTTCAGGCAGCACTTTGGCCTCCTCCCCAACAGGGTGTCCCAGCCTGCCCAAGGACTAGGACATTTGCTCAAGGTTGTTTTGCATCCTGCCTTTCATCAAGTCATGCACTTAATTAAAATCCACACTCCACTGGCAGTGGTGGAGCGGAGCTGAGTTCACATCCTGAGTTCTGCTCCAGAGGAAAACATGGTGGGAAATCGTGTATTTTATATCACTGGCCTTTATGTGGTGGTTAAAAACCATGGCTATTGGAGAGCAGCAAAATATCTCTGATGCTCTGTCCTTCATACAAAAGGAATTAAAGATTACCAGGCCATTAGGAACCCCCTCCATTTTAGAGAATAAATAAAGGCTCACAGCTCTGGCTGCGCAGCTCAGGTATGTTGGGATATTTGATGTTTCAGGGTTTTCCAGGCAGTGGCTCTGTAACTGTCACTGAGCACCTCTCCATCAGCAGTGAGAGCATCATCGACGTCACCCAGGACCCTCTGCCACGCCTGCCACACCCCAGCCGGGGGGAAAGGTGCTGCTGAGAGGAGGCAGTCGTGTGGAATGCTCTGGAATGCACGGTTTCGTGGAAGGACAGCCCAGCTGTTTGTTGGGAGCCTGGCCCAGCTGGTGCTCCTCAGCCCAGGCAGAGTCCGTGCTCCTGGAGAACCAGACCCACCCCCTGCCCCCAGAGCCCCCTCAGAGTGAGACTGACCCAGGGCTCCTGTGCACTGGACGTGTCCCCACGGTGGTCAGTGACTCTGCACGGTGTCCACTTTTGTCCCCAAACACTGTGTATGCAACGTCCCACCTGCCACTGCAGCCGGTCCACAGCAGAAAGGATCCTGGATTTGGTTCTGGAACGTGTCTGATTCTCTGTGAGCAGCTCTGCAGGGCGAGCACCCCTCAGCTGAGCTCTTGGCATCACCTTCCTGACCCTGCCTCTCCTTGGGATGCACGTGGGAACGGCTCAGGAATGGCAGTGACTGCCTGGAATGCAGTGGCATCCCTGAGTGAGTCAGACAAGCAGGATCCTCGGGGGAGGGGAGGTTCAGTGGCTGTGTGTCTGTGAAAATTAACTTATCCCTGACTGTTCCCTGCTGATCTTTAGATTACAACAAGCCTAGATGTGTTTAAATGCAAGTTTGTAAATCTTGCTGCCAGCTCCCGTTGGCACCTGCATTGGTGCTGCCTGTGAGGTTCCCCCCAGGGGCTCTCACTGCAGTTTGGGGGGTTCTCTTAGCCCAAAAGATCTGAGGGCTGGGCGGATTCTTTATTTCTCTCACCTGGCTGGGATTAAGCAAACTCTGAGAGCTGCCCAGGCTGAGTTCCAGGGACAGCCCTGGAGCTGCTGGGCAGGGCAGACACCCAGCTGGGGGTGTAACCCCAGAAATGATTTCTTCATCCTCAGCTTCAGCTGGGTGTTGGAGGGGCTTGGTTTTACTATTTGCTGGTTCTGGCAATGCTGATGCATTTGAGAGGCACCCTGGATCCCTTTGTCCTTCCTGTGGGTGCTGAGTGCTGCCTCTGCAGGGGCAGGGAGCTGCTGGTGCACTTCAGGTGAGGCTTGGAGCAGTGAAGGTCGCTGTGATTTCACTGCGTGATCTTGCTGATAATAAGTAAAACAAGTTTGTCTTTTTGCTGGCAATGAGGGGGATGCCTAGAAAGACATTAAAAATAGCTACAGGGAATCTGCTGTGCTCCTTGCAGCTTCTGAATTGTTGTGCTATTAATAATGTGCTCCAGACATCCATGGAGCTCCCACCCCTCCCTCCCTCCAGTGGATGCCAAGGAGCTGTAGATAACCCAGTGTTATCAAACTTGTGCTGCCATGCAGAACTTTATAGGGACCTGTGCATTTATATGCTGGAAGTAAGTACATTATTAGCAAGGATTTCATGCAAATGAGGGGTTATTGTGCTGTAACACTGTCAGATCATTACAATTTTCTGGTTTAATAACTCCTTGAAGGGACTTTAAGATCCCAAGTGGAATTTTAGATGAAAGCCTTGTGTTGCAGGTGCCTGTTCTCTGCTCTGTGTGTCCCCCCTGCCCTGGGGAGCAGAGGGGTCGTGCCCTGCAGGGCTGGGCTGTCCCTAAGTGTAGAATCTCAGTGCAGCCCCATCCCTGCTCTGTGTGTACAGAATCACTTTGGTTAAGCAGAAGGGATATTCTATTCATTTAAATATTGTAACATCTGATACAGCTGCAATGCTCTGATATTAATGGCCCACTTGAGGCCAATCCTTCTTCTCAAAGGGCTTTTGGGTCACAGATTCATCATGCAGGCGTCAGGCAAAGAGTTATCTTTCACTTTTTTTTGGTTTTGGTGAAGGACAGATATTGATATTCTCCCAAGATGTGGAAATAGATCCCCTTATCAGCAGTGCTGAGAGGCAGGCTGGGAGCAGAGGAATCTTTTCCGACCGACAGCCCTGTGTAGTTCAGGCAGCTCTGCTTTTCCCAGGCAGCACTCAGGGAATGCTCAGATGTTACAGTTTCAGCCCAAAAAGCTCTATTTTTGTGGATTTTTGTGTTCTTCCTTGCCTGTGTCCAGCAGGAGACACAGTTTGGTCTGGGCAACGCGAGTTGCCATTTCTTGAAATCCCTTGGGTGCTAACAGGAGACAGGGACGAGTGTCTTGGATGGCCCAAGGCTTGCTCCAGGGGCCAGGAGGAGCAGAGCAAGGGCTACTGCTGAGCTGGGCTTGGCTTGCAGCTCTTCTCCAGTCTCCCAGTGAGACTTTGAGTGAGTTGCTGAGGCTCCTTGTGCTTCCTTTTCCCAGCTTTCCTTTCGTGTGCAAGTCTCTCCTGCCAGCCAGGAGTGCAGTGGGGCAGAAACCCTTTTCAATTCCATGTGTGGCTCAACAGGCTCTTCCCTGTGCACGAGGCCTTGGTGACAGCAGGGATGTCCCATGGGCATCACCTCCCCAGGACCTGCTGGACACCATGGACAGCAATGAAAACCCAGAGTGAAATGTTCCTGCTCAGCTGGGTGCTGCAAAACCACAGGGAAGGTGAAAAACTTCCAGGCTGAAAGCTCCTCAGAGGCTGTGGCAGGGCTTACTCCCCTCTTTGGGAGCCAGGAATGCCAGAGGCAGTGGAATCCTGGAGCCTGCAGCCAGGCTGATATAAAATGCAAGGCAAGGGATCATTAAGAACCCAAGTCTGTGTGGTTTTTGGGAGGTCCAAGAATATTCTCCTGTGGTAGAGCTCCAGGTTGGCTTTAGAAAGTGCCTAGTAAATGCCAGGAAAATTAATGAACTGCTTTTGGCTGCTGGGGCTCCAGCAATGGGTGACTTGGAGCAGCAATGAGCAGCTCCTGGTGCTGCCAGCTGAGGTCTGAGCGTGATTACGTGGGGCAGAATTGATTGATTTTCCTTGTCTAAATTATTCACAAGCTTAGTCATTGCTTTTGGAGCTGATCATTTCACTGGGCTCGGGACCTGCCATATCATGGCTTATAAGAAGTTTAACCATTAGTGAAGTCCTGGGCAATAAATCACCGTGGTGCTGTGCTGCTCTTAGGATGTCATTGGAGCTCAGTGTGCCTGAAACAGGAGAAGCCCAGGGGATTGGAACAGCTTCCCTGAGAAGCTGTGGCTGCCCCATCCCTGGAAGTGGCAGCTCTTTTCCCACTTTTCCCTCCTCAAAGCCACGAGTTCCCTGCAGGAAGTCCCATGAAATCATTTGAAATGTCTGAGACAGCAGAGCCTGGACTGGTCTGTAGGTGTTCTATTAATTTTTAATACAGATAGAAGCGTAATTCTGGTGACTGCAGCTTTGTACTCAGCACTGTGCTGTGATGCACACGCCTGCTGTGCTGGGCTTTGGAACATTTTGGGGGAAATTTGATTTAGTTCTGAGTGGTGGTTTCATTATCTCATCCAGGCTGAGTGAAGGATAAGGCTGTGTTCATCTAAACTCAAGGCATGCCTGAGTGTCGAGTCCCCTGAAAGAGCTTTCCCCTCCCTGGTGCGTCAACCCTGGCTGAGCAGATCAGGGCTGGTTTCTGCACTTATCAGAAGGTCCCTTTAAACGAATTTAAACAACTTGGCAGAAAAAAGGACATTTGAAAATGCAGTGAAGAGTGTATTAGTGGGATCCCTAATTTAGCGGGGCACGGGGGGAGGGGGATGTGGATGTGCCCAGCCCCGCCTGCTCATTAGCGGGGATGCTCGTGTGTTATCCTGGGAAAACGTGGGGCTCCCGCTCACAAAGCACCCCCCATCGCACACCCCTGCAACACCCCCCTGACCCTCTCCCCGTGGGCAGCAGAGAATTCCGAATATCTTGAGCGGCTGCGGGGAAGGAGCAGCGATCACCTGCAGCTCCGTCGCCTGTAGGCTGCTGAGCGGCTCCTGCGCTCAGCCGGCGGGCTGGCTTTGCAAAGCTGCCGTCCGGAGGTGGTTACCTCCAGGAACAGTGCAAGAAAGAAGCGTTGCTCTCAAGAAATGGGGTTTCCCTCTGACAGCTGCTCTGGGATCGGTGCCTCAGGCTGATGGGAGTGGGGAGGGGGGGCTGCTCTGCCGTTCTTCCCCTCAGAAGTTGTTGCAGTGTGTCAAAAAGTGATGGTTTTTTTTTTTCTTTTCCTGGCATACGGAGCGGAGCGTGCCCGCCTCCCAACGTGACCTATATAAAGACAGAGTCAAAGCTATTATTGCTCCGTGCTGGAGGTTCTGTGTTTCTAGGCTTAGTCAAGAGAAAAAAAAAAAAAAAA
>WAAG01025501.1:5329-22596 GCA_013390105.1 Tichodroma muraria
ATTCAACCGCCGCGCGGAGCCGCCCGCGGAGCACCTCGGGAAGTGTAGTCCGCCCGCTTCCGCCCCGGGCCCGCCGCCCGGCGCTGCGCTGGAAGCACGCCGGGAACTCTCACGGCCGCGCGGCGCGCCGGCGGGAGCACGGAGAACTACAGCTCCCATGAGGCCCCGCGCCTCTCGCCCCGCCGCGGGCCGGGATGGCGGCGGGGGGCGGCAGGGGCACCTAAAGCTCGGAGTGTCTGCGGCGCCCTGCGGAGAGGGTGTGGCCAGGTGGGAGTGCCTCTGCCCTCAGGTAGCAGCCAGTCTGACCGCATGAGAGGATGTAGCCTTAAAATACGCCAAGGGATGATTTTTTCATCCTAATACGGAAGGGAGACTAGAAAGATGGTGAGGGACTTTACAAGCGCGGGTGGTGACCGGACAAGGGAGTATGACTTCAAACTGAAAGATGGTGGGTTTAGAGTAAATGTTAGGAAGGAATTCTTTACTGTGAGAAATGGAACAGGTTGCCCGGAGACGTTGAGGGTACCCCGTCCTTGGAAGTGTTCAGGGACAGGTTGGATGGGCTTTGAGGAACCTGTTCTGGTAGAAGGTGCCCTGCCCATGGCAGTAGGTTGGAACTAGATGATATTTAAAGTCCCTTCCAACACAAACCATTGTACAATTTTACAATTTACATTTATAGTAGTAATGGGTGTTTGCTGATGTCACTTTGATGTGTCTGACAGCACTCTGGAAATAGCTCTTGCTGACTCCTGTAAAGCAAAGCAATGAGGGGGTGAAGTAGGAGGTGAATCATTAGCAGGTTTGGGTTTTCTTTGTTATGTAACCTAGGCTCTCGGACTACATTGCTTTGTCTATGGTGCCAGGCAATTTCACAGAGAAGTTTGTTAAGCACGTACTAAAGACAGGGTATATTGTTGGTCACCTGATCTGAGGGCTGATCTTTGAAAATTTGCGCTTGCCATCATAATTGGAAAAAATAAATTGATGATAGCTGGACAAATGATAGATGTTGTGTGTATATGCTCGTGAATTTTTTTGCACATAGCTACAGGTGCACAAAGGAAGATGGCCTTAAAATAGTAACGGGGGCGGGGGGGAGTTATACCATGTATTGCAAGAGAAACTTCATTTTTATCAGCACCCAACAAAAATGTCAAGGTGCAGTGCAGCACATTCAAACGCTTTCCAGAGGATATATGTCACTGCCCTCTCAGTTTAGAGCTAATTATTTCTCCATATGGTCACCATCACAGTGCTGCTATTTCACAGTAAACTCATATTAGTGTTAAATTTTACTGATTTCTTAATTGCAATTCAAAACCGTCTGTCATTTTACAGGACAGTATTTCTATCTGTAGAACAATATAACAAAGGGACTTTATTAAGCTAATTATAAATGTACTGTGACTGCTGCAACAAGAGTTTATTTAGTGCAGCAGGCTGAACTCACATGGGTCTATCAGTGCTTTTTCAAGAGCAATTACAAGAGAAGCATCACTTACTGAGTAAAAATTCCTTTTAGCTGTGCACAATATGCTCGTTCAATGGAAAATGAAGAGCTCTAACCAGATACACACTGGGCTACTCACATTTCCCAAAATAGGACTGGTGGGAACTTTATGTGACCCTATGTGATACTTGTGATAATAATAAAATGGATTCATATCTCATTTCTGCAGCAAGGAGAAGGAACTAAGGAAGCAGGCATTTCCCAAAATATTTTATTTTTTTTTTTATTAAAACTAAAATTTCTTCAGGAGGAAGAGCTACGTCATTTACCTCCATAGGAATGTTCAATCCGGGGGGTTCTCACGTCTTTAAATATGGTCAATCTACGTGGAACAAAAGTTTTCTTACAGTGTCTTCAGTGTTGGTGTTAGTGGCTACAAAAGCGTTTTATAGAGGAGACACATGCACTCTCCATTGCCACTCCTGCACTGTAATTGTGGCATTTTTGGTCAGATTTTCTTAAATGAAGGCCTAAATTTGGTTAAACTTTAAGAAATTTTCCTAACCTTGAAAAGCAGCTTCAGTTTTGCTGCTCTTGTTTTAGACCAGAAAATAGACTGTCATTGTTTACCCAAAACTCATCCAGGGGCATACTGGTGCAATACATTTTATGCTATCATGGCTCAAGACTGGTATTCAATTTAAATATTTGTATTGTTACAAATAGAAGAGTAATATATTAAGGGGAAAGTGTATATTTCCATAAAATAGTATCTAAACACACGTGCACATGCACACACACTCACAGAGAGAGAGAAAAAAGTTTATTGGATATTAAAAATGAAAAGAATTGGTGGATGGGTTCGATAATTATTGCTGGCATTATAAGACAACCTAAATAGGGGAAGATTAGTCTCTCATTACTGGGAGCACTGACTCCCTCTGTGTCTGCATCTCCTGTTTTCAACTTTCACTAGCAGCTCTGCTTTCCTTCTTACCTGCTTCTTCCCTTTAGCTGTTATATTCCCATGACTGCTTCTGAAGCCAGTTTGACTTTTTCCTCTCCATTGGCATTATTTAACATGGGTGTCTCTTCTTCCAAGTATATTCTTACTGATCTGCAATTAAAATGTGTAGGAGTTCCACCACTGGGAAAATTAATCACTGATCTCATTTACATTGTCCCTTGTTCCTTCCTTGCTGCACTCTGCATAAGATGAACTTTAAAGAGCTGCCTACTCCTGACTCCTCACAAGCTTGGTTTCTATAATTCAAATAACTTTTTTTTTTTTTTTAATATCCTCTGTGTCAGATGGGTTTTATCCCAATAAACTGATGTTAAGCAGTGGATATTGCCATGTGTCTATGTGCATGACATTTTAGCATATAACTGCAGGGGCACAAATGAAGATGGTTTTGTAGTTCTTACAGTTTTTAGAGGTTCCTTTACAAGAGCCATCTTTTAGCACTTTCAATATAGGATGCATTCTCATTTTAAATTTCCTTTATTTCAAATGTCGTACAGAGAGAGGAACTCGAAAAAACTTTTTCTGAGGTTTTTTTTTAAGTTTTCAGTCTTCTTTTTATTTATTATTTCTGTGACTCATTCATTACAGGATGAAGTCTTATTATCTCTGCATCCTTTTTTCAAAGCTGTCTATTCATGACATTTTTTTCCTTCTTACTGCTCTGACTTCTGTCCTTTTGCATTCCAAAAGTTCTCTGAAGATCAACATATCAAAGACTCTGTCTGACAGGGACTTGATACCAATAGTGATAATATCTTTATTGTACTTCTGAGCTTAACTGTTGCAACTTCCAATTCTCTGGGAATTTCCTGCTGTCTGACTTTTCACCTATCTCAAGGAGCAGCAACCAAACAATGAAACCTCAGGGCATGTCAGATGAAAAAAAAAAAAGTAAATTCCTGGTTCTTCTCTGATAGGGACACCAAATAGGGACTACAATTCCCAAACATCCCTGACTGCTATAGTTAAAATTAACCTTGTAATGTGCCAGCTGAAAGAAGATTGCTAAAAGGAAGGAGAGAAAGCAGAGACATCAGAGTATTGGGAATGGAAAGGGGCAGAAATGGACAAGAGAGTTGAGATGAGATCTTCCCCACATATGCAAATTATCCTTCTATGCTAATCTATTTCTCAATCTGCCTCTCAATTTGCTTCAGAGTCCATTTAAAAGTATCATTTCTGGCCCTGAAGGCCTTCCTTGCTTGCTCTCATGCCAAGCTTTCTCATCTTTTTCTGTTCACTAGCTACTATTGGTAAAAAAGTACATCTTTTTATTAGTATCTGAAATTAAAAAAACAAAACGAAACAAAACCACAAACAAACAAGCAAGCAAACAACCTCCCCCCCTTCCCCCAGCTATTGGTTACCTATATATGCAGTCTGTAGTGGACCCATTGCACACGCACCATAAAGACAACCTGGGCATATACAAGTAGTTGTGTTTTTATTGCTTTAACTGACTACCAAGTTCCTGAAATTAGTATTCTAAATCAGTAGGATGATAGCAGTTTTGTAAAAGTTGTCTTTTAATGCCAGTGAAGCCACATGTATAAACCCTCTTTTTTCTATTGTTTTATTTGTTTGTTTGTTTTGGTGCTTTCTGCAGCCAGGAATAACTTGTAATTATTGCATTATCTTAAAGTTTGTGACATGACCTCAACAAGTATTTTAATGTAAATTCCTGAATTTTACTGTTTCTAAATCAGGTACAAAATACTGAGCTGAAATATGTGTTACAAATGTTTGTATTAGCAGCAGAGCAGATGCAAATTTGGAAGCTCATTTATGATATTATTAATTTATTGTTTATATTTTCTTCCCTAGTGACACTTTCTAATTTCTCTGTTTTCCTATTTAATTTTCCTTTTAACTGGATCTATCTTCTGTGCTAAATTGCATATGCAGATATGCAATTGACTTATAAGTGGTGCAGAAAAAACAGTTGCATCTAAATAATAGCTAGACAATTTAATTTCATACAGATTATTGTATTTGGTGAGTCAGTCAATACCAATATAAATGTCTACCATGAACTGCAAAACAAAAAGCCTTCAAGAAACCTAAGTGAGAAAATCTTTCTTCCATTATGTTTGTTTAAAACCTATAAAACCCCATTTTTACAGGTGATGAACTTGCAGAATTAGTTTGTAGAGGTCGTTGTTGATGCAGGCAATACCAGTAAAGCCAAAAATAAAAGAATGTTAGGCAAATGGATGGAAAACAGGCCCATGGACACTGGAAGCACAGGCAGGGATGTGCCCACTGACCTACCGAGGCAGTGGTTGTGGTTTCTGGGCAGGACAGGGCACTTGGACAAGGGGAAGCAGCTCTCCCTTGGCAGTGGCTGTGGTCATCACGTGGGGGCAACAAGATCAATGCCTCCTGGAAAGGCATTTCGTACTCTCATCTGATTTTTTAATTACCTTTTCATGGGTAGTAAGAATCTTCTCCCCTCAGAAATATAAAGCCAAATTAAACTGAACATTGGCATGTTTTGAGTTGGTTTGATTTTTTTTTTTTTCCCCCAAAATGAAAAGGCTGGATTAAACGGTCATGAATTGAATCTACATCCACTTGACAGAAGGAGCTGGCAATGCCATGCCTAATGTATATAACTGCTTTGCTTCACTTGAGGGCACAGTGCATTGCACAGGAGTTTTGGCTCAGGGCACATAATTGCCACATTTATTTTCCTTTTCATGAACAAGTTTATGGTTATGTCATTTAAAATTAATAAACCACTGATAAAATCTTTGATGTTATTAAACCAGCTAGTATTTTAGTTTGTATCAGGGCACTTCTCTACTATTACATAATTTACCACATGGTTTACTGTACTTGCTTCATAAAGACAGTCTATTCTAAAGGGACCTCCTTCTGTAGTTTATTGCTTGCATAATATTAAACATCTGAAGATTTTCTACAGTTCTGGGAAACAGTATATTCTTGAGAACTGTAAAATTGTCATGGAGGTTACTCTTTTCTGCTAGTATTAATGCTGTACATCATTGCAAAGGATAAAAACATTTAAGTAATAAGGTTTTGAATTTGGAAGATATCCACGTTTTAGCCCACATTATGACATTTTGTTTTTTTTCTGATGTAACTGTAATTAAATTTCCAAGACTAAGATAAAACAGGAAATAATTTCTTAAAATACTGATGGAGTAGTCATTTTGTAACATTAATTTATGGACTTGTAAAAACCTAGGGTGGCGTTAATAAAGCTCAATATAATTTTGAATATTATCACCGTTAATTAGTAATAATAGTATCCACAAGCTAAGTAATACTCTTTATTTACTTCAGAAAGCGAGTTTTGGAAACTCATGTCATTATCCTACACATCACAGCCACCTAGTCATTTTCAGGAGCTTGGCCATTACTTAACTTCAGAAGAAAAAGAAGCCAGTGTTTAGTGCCTCACATTTATCATTGATCACATTTATCATTGGATATTCTTCCTTTAGTGCCTCATTAAAGGAAGAATATCCAATGATATTCTTCCTTTAGAATTAATAAATAACCAAAAATGGTGCCAGAGAAAGAGGAAATGAGATTCTGTTTCCAACCAAGATTCTTGTCTTTTCAAGAATCTACCGCATTTCTAAAAATTGTGTTTCTCATCACACAAAAGAGAGGTGGCCTGCTCTTCATGCATGGGGCTTGCATGCTTAAACACTGTAGAGTCATATCAGGCAGAAATGACAAGAGGAAGAAAATTACTGAAGCAAGTATTGTAGTGTAAATATTGTAGTGTAAGTCGTGGCTTGAGTAGGGCACAATTTCTCAAAGGAAATACTTGAGCAGCAGTGATTTGACTGGAGATGCAGTTGGAATTATATACTTTATGTTCTCAACTTTTTTAGCTTTTGAAAAAAATGTTGAAAACACAATAGTCATATATTGAAATATTTGATGGTGGAGTTAGATGCTCTCTATATTATGATCAATTCAAAAGAAATACATTGCAAAAATTGTCTGTAACTAAGATCATAAAAATTATAAAAATATTTATATTCCTATCTTAAACACACTTTTGAAGTGGTACATGCATGGATTGCAGATTTATACTTATTTTTAGTAACTTTTTATAGACTTATAAATATTGTCCCTAACACAGATTTGATTTATAGATTTCTCATATGACTTTCATAGGCTTTGAAACTGGATCTTGGGCTCCAGGTATATTGCAATACCATTTTTTGACCTCTAACTATTTTGCTGTTGCTGTTTCATTCGTTACTGCATGCTTTTATAAAGGCACAGTAACTTTTGGAGATTAATACTGCACGTTGATCGGTTGGTGTTTGTGAAGGCAGCAGAAAATCACATGGCTTGTCATTGCCCACAAATCTGACATCATGACATCTGCAAGAGCTGTAATTGCCTGAATGTTCTTGGACAGTAACATGAACAATGTGAGACTTCTCAAATTTTTGGCAAGCTTTTAGAGCTTGTTAAAACAATTAAAGAGTCTTGGAAAAATATGTACATTTTTTAATGACTACAGATCTTAAAGATATTTGTTGCTGATAATTTCATCTGTAAATTGATCTAACTTGTTTTATATAATTGTCATTCAGTTTTATTCCCACATGTTTTCCTACTCAGTCTCATATCTCCCTTTGAATTGCTAAAACTTGAAGACCGTCTGCTAGCATGTTTTGAATGGCAACTCTTAGATATTTTTTTTTGATCCTGTAAGCACTTTTTCAAAAGCATCATATTCAAGTCCACCTGTAGCACTTGTATAGTGTATGCAGGAAATCTTTTTTCTGTACTAATCTTCAGTTCTGTCTTTAAAACAGGCATTTTTCCAAATATCCTGAGAACATTTTTCAGAAGTCAATTTGAAAATGCAACCATATGTATGCCTTCACCTAGTGATATTTTCTTAGTGAACTGACAAAAATAAGTTTTAGCTAATGTCACACTGCTAAGTCAGGATAGCTGCCAAGCAGTGAGCTAGATGGACTGTATTCTGCCTCCAGAATTAACCACGGGGCTGATTGTTAGCAAGACCAAGGCTCTGCAGTCTTCAGTGGCAGTAGGCAATGAGTGACAGAGAGCAGAGGGGAAATGGGCTCGTTTGCAGGTAGCTGAATACACTCTGTTAATGTGCTGGGATGCGTAGCCTGAGAGAATAAATGAGGCATCGACAGAGTGACACCTAGCAGAGCTGCCAGAATGTCATTTTTGCTATTTTTTTTTCTGATCACAATTTCACCAGGTTAGTGTGGTAAATGTAAACCACAGAAACTTCATTAGCACTCAGTGAAGAAGAGGTAATATGTTAGAACGCTGAAGCTTCATTATCAATGCTACTTAAAAAGGCAAAACTTTTTAAATAATGGTGAAACATAGCACCTATGTTTCACCAGCACTATGGATTTGTATAGAGATATATTTATTTTTATGTTTATTTTTTATTTTTTAATTTTATTATTATATGTGCATACACATCTGTATAAGTAACACAAGGAAATTATTTCCACTAAACCTCTCTTCACCTGTCTCTGATTTCCACCTTCTTTTAACGCTAATTTTGCCAGGGCTACCTAAAGGAGTCAATTGTCTGATGGCATGCATTATCCAAGGATTTATTTTCAAACATAAGCACTTTTAGGGGATGTTAATAATCTGAAGTATTCATGAGCAGGAAAATATGGAAAGGTTTCTGCTATTATCAATGAATTGGTTTTCAAAGTATAAATGACAAAAAATTACATTTTTTCAATCTTTGCCAATGCCTTTTTTTTGTTTCATATAGGAACACTTTATTAATAGCATCCTAAAGATACAAGATACATGACACATGCTGGGCTAAAAATATTTTTATTCAGTACTGAATTCTTTACCATCTTAGTTCACACGTTCATCTATAACTAGTTGCAAATTTCACGTAAAATTTGAATATTTGGATGAAAGAGTGATAAAACTATATGATGTTTTAACTTTAATTTTTTTCATAGAAAAGTCATTCTGTTTACAAATAGCATTTAAATGTTCCAAACCCCTATATTTAGTGAAGAAGAATACACTGACATTTTAATGAATAATGTAATGGTGGCCACTAGGAGAGCTAGCACTGTTTTTCTTGGACAATGTTTCTCCTCTTTATGGAACAGAAAACCACATTTCCTTACATGATGATATTTTTGAAGGATTTTTGTCTCATTTTTTTAGTTTTGATTTGGTTTATGTTTCTTTTTTTTTTCTTGGTTGTGGTTTTTTAGTGATTTAATTCCTGTATATTGAATGTAGGATGTAGCAAAAGGGCCACCTAACTATAAATACTTTCCCATTGCTAATGTCAGGGGCAGAGGAAAGAGTATCCCGTTATCTGTTTATTATTTTGTTCAATGCCTGAAGGAAGGAGATGTATACTTATCTCTAAGAAGGACATTTGTCACAAAAACGTGCCTTGAAATTTCCACTATCTCATTTCCGCTAGGCAAATATTCTCCAGGTACTGGAAGACACCTGGATTAGACAGGTGTAGAGGGTTTCAGCCAGCCTAAAGTAATTCACCAGCTCTTTTAATAAGAAGTATTAAAGCTGTATCTGATGAATGTGAATACTCTTTCCAGTGCCACCAGGTCTCTCTTTACAATTTAATTAGCTCCACAGTTAGAAAAAAACTAATTTCACAAAGAATCCATTTGAGCTGTGTGACCCTTTCAGAAGGCAGCGTGTAGATTCTCTGGGACTAGTACTAGATAATTGTTTGTCCAATATGAGCCACAAATCACTTTCTTAGATCTCAGTCTTGTAATTCTTTCAAGTCAGGGGTCTATTATTGACCCTCACTTTAGCAGAAGGATGGCTGTGGGTTCATATGACCTCGCTATTTATGGCTTAAACAGCACTTTGGTGGTGATGCTTCAAAGTGAGAGGTTTGGGCTCAGATTGTTCTTCCCAGATTTCTCTTTTAGCTGCAAGCCACCCATTTAACCGTCTGAAAGCTGTATCACTGGGTAGCTATGTCTTAGTGAAATGACAAGCTGTTGGCTAGCATTTCTCCATAAGTGTATGCCGAGGAATGAAGAAGGATAGCACATTCTTCTGTTTCCTTATTTTGCTCTGTTCAGAACTTGATCTGTTTCATCAGGACCTGACAAAAGTGATGACAGAAGCTTGATTAGTGGCAGGCAGCAGCCTTGACACGGTTCAAGGGACGGTGCTGTTTGTACCCTGATGTCAGCGGAGATGGGCTGGTGGGGGAGAGGGTGTGCACGGCTCTCCGTGAGGGCAGCAGCAGCTGCTGTGCGTGCACTCCCAGCGCAACAGGGAGCAGGGCCGAGAACTGCTATTAGCGTACAGCTCATCTTCCTCGCTGCTAGCATGAGGTCAAAACTGCCGTCTAGCCCCAAATTACTGCTTGATAGGTTTTACCCTCCAAAAAGGACGTGATCCTGCTCTGCTTTAGCAGCAGCATATTTCTGTCTGAAGTCCGGCCGCAGCCTCACTGCTGTGTGTTTATGCACGCCCACTCGCTGACACATGGTTTTCAGTGCATGCCAACTAATGAAAACGGGCTTTAATTAAAAAATCTTAATTTTTTTTGTTTTGTTTTGTTGGTTATGCTTTTAAAGGTAATGTTCTAAAAATGGAGAGATGTAAGGCACCCCTCTGGGCAACCAAGCCACTACACAAAGGATTTTCAATGTAGGACAAGACTGCTTTTCTTTGCCCTGAGGATTGAAGTACAGCAGAAGCTCAGCTTGGGAAAATGGGAGACTCAGATATGCAAAAGATAGAAGCATGATTCAGCAGTCACATCAGAAGATACTCAGAAACAGAGGAATTGTTATCAACTTCTATTTGGTCACTAGATGTGTTGTCATAATTTACTTTCTTCAGTGGGGAGGGAAAAAAGAAAAAACAACAAATAAACCCCCAGAAGCTGGTCATTGTCCCTTGAAAACATTTTTCTCATCTATTAAGCCAACAATTGTCTTTAGGTCATTCTGCAATGTTTCAAAATAGTTTTTCAAAATACCTAATGCATACTCCAGACTCCTGCTTTTCCTTCTACACCTAGCCATCACTGATACAAGCAGCAAAACCTGGGACACCTGTTAAAGAACAACATAGAATTTACTTCCAGTATGTAGTTAGAAGGAAAATTGATTTCCTGCATGTCTTCTTGAGGAATATTAAGAGAAAATTTAATGAAGTAAATTACTTTACTGGTATAGTAACTGTCTTAAGACAAAGCACTAAAGAAAGCAATGCATGACCTATAACACTAACAAAAGAGAGGACAGAAACATCCCCTAGCTCCTCATAATCTGTAAATTTTTTACAAAGCATCTTTTCAAACACAGTATGATGGATTAGGGCTTAGAGTTTCATAAAAAGCTAACAGAACTAGATATTTCAATCCTGTTAACAATAGGAGACTGGACACTCAGTGTTGCTAGGCAGTTTTGCAATATCCACATCTAGAAATTACAAATGAATGAAAGTCTAGAAAGTCTTCCAGCTCATTTCTGCATTAAAGAGAAAAATGTACTGTCTAGTATTTAAGAAGGTTTTGTTTAGCCTATTTCAACTGTTTGATTTTTGTAAATATTCTGAACTCTTTTTTTTTTACTTTATATATTTTTAGTAAAGATAAATCTTTTCCTCTGCCTTCCATTTTACATGCTTGCATTTTCATTCCTGACAGACAACAGACTCTGATTCTAACATGCTCTATATATTTATTATTGGTTAGCATGTTGTTTCTCTCATACCTTCTTCCCCTGTGCAATTTCTGTATGTATTTGTTTTTATTCATTTCCTTAAAACATCAGTTTCTAAAAGCTTTTCTGTTTCTAAAGAAATTCAGAATTAATCAATGCTGTTTTCAAGCTGTAGTACATAAAAATGCAAGCACACTGATATCATTGCAAATTGCACACCAGTCTAAGGTGTATATAGGTTATTTTTCAAAAAGAACCCATTTTTTTAATTCTTAGGATCTTACTTCTTCCTCTTTAACATTTTGCTGGCCTTTCAGAAAAATAGAACTGTCAAATCCTGGTATCAAAATGCTAGAACTCAGAACAGAGGGAGAAAAATATCCCTCAGTACAATTCAGTCCCAGAATATTTTTGGTTGATATTTTATTCAGATCAAGTCACAAATAATTTAAGCAATATTTTGCAACTAATTTTAGAAATGTTTTCCAGATCTGAGGCCTTATATGATAAACATTCATGCTGAAATTGTTTGACAATTACCAGCTTCAAAAAGTGGAGCTAAATAGGGTGATACTGAGATAACCCCAGCTGTTCTGCTACTTCTAAGATGAAATGATACATTACAATAAAATATACAGCTACATTTACAATTCTTTCTGAGAAAATGAGCAGTAATTCACTACTAAAGAAATTCCACTGACTTTAATCTGTGCAGGCTTGTGTGCTCTCTGAAAGAGTGCCACTGGAAATCCAAAAAGATCCTGTTACTTAAATATTTCATCATTAGTTATTTGTTATGGATGTGACAGTTTTCATAGTTAGCACAGCAAGCTATCTCATCCAGCAGCACTATAATGTCCCTTTCTAGAAGAGATCCTGTCCTCAAGTGTGAAAGATATTTAAGTAAAACTTGCAGGAGTGAGGGTGCAGACGCAGAGTCACAGGTGCTTTTTACTAGCAACACTGCTTATCCTTCAGCCTTAAGTCTGGCTCTTCACTAAAAGCCTCTTGTCTCTAGTTTTCACCGGTTTTAAGGAATCATTTTAGTAGCTCCCTCTGCTTCCAGTCGGTTGAGAAGAGTTGAATACAGCTGTTGGCTGTGTATTTGACAGGGAGCAAGTACAGGAGGGGATGCCAGGGAACCACATCCTAGCTATGGTCTCAGGCAGACTCCTGAGCTTTAAGGAAGCCTCAGGGCTCGGCTTAGTATTTGGTCAATTTAGGAAATTCTTGCATCTCCTAAGCTTTTGACAGCATTACACTATTAACTTGGAATTTGAGAGAGTAGCAGGACTTCCTCTTTAGGTGAAGCATCCCACAGTGGGCAAAGCTTTAGATAGGTTATCAGGTTTAGATAAGGGGTTCATACAGATATTGATCAGGTATGGTAAGTCCCATCCTGGTATCTTTCCATGAATCAAATACAGATAGTGGATTTTTCTCTCTGTGTTACTCTTTGTTTAATCTGAGATGTTAACATTGCAAATTTCTGACTTTGAAAAATTCTAAACAGTTTTGAAGTCTCAGGCTGCAGTTGTAAAATAGAGTTTTCTAAAGCTGACACTCATTCTTTTGATAACAGATGAGTCAGAGAAGAATGTAGACATGGGCTTCTTGCCTGTAAACTTATATTAATAGAACTTCCTTGTTTTTTGAAAATTGTTCATAACTTCAAAAAAAAATACTGGCCCAGATGAGGTAAACACTCTTAAATGCCCGGGTGTGACTAGTTTTGGAAATAAAAGGTATTGACATTACAGATAGTTTAGCTCAACAATGTATCAGAACAGCTACAATGGACAGTGCAGCATTTCAGATGCATTTTAGTGTTTGTTCCTGGCAAATGGCATGGAAAAAAATTCTTGTAAAATGTAGAAAGATACAACAAGGTACCTTGGATTTTTAGATATACTATACCGTATAATAATAAGTTGCACAGTTATATCTTGTCATTTGGCTATAACATTATGACAATTAAAGAAAAAATATCCTCTTAGGAATTATGAGCTATCTAATTAGAAATAAAACAGATAGAAAATGTCTATGCCTAAATTGCTATTTTACTTGCATACAGGGGAGCAGATCAAATTTTTAAAGAAGGTCAAATTTTTAGAGAAAGTCTGACCCTTGGCTGGGATAGAGGCCCTCAATGAAGGTGAAAAATACAGTACTTTTATAGATGTATATTTTGCCAAAACACTGAGGAAGATTTACAATTGTGTGGATGGGTTTATCTCCATACATCACTGAAATTGCTGGGACTGTGACTTGAAACACTGGATGGGTTGGACATTAAACATAAGAAAGGAAAAGGAGATAAAAATATGGTCACTCATATTCATAGTAATACACTTCATTATATTACTAGTTGTATACTATATATTTAAAAAATCTAAAGTCCCAGTGTTTGTTCTTCCTTTTCCTATCTTTTACATAGAAATTATTACTGTAAAATTCCTGTGATTTTTTGATTTGAAAAATCTCCATTGGAAATCCTAAACATAAGAGAAAGTCCTAAATAGTAAATCCCAATGGCTATGGCAAACTACATTTATGTAACTGAAATAGGAAAAAGTTCCCATTGATTTTCACATTAAACTTTTCAGCAAAATAGAAGGAGACATAAAAACACTGGTAGTAAGCAAACTGTTTATAAGCCTTTTAGTGGAGACTACCTGTACTCTACTGCATATTAAATGTAATAATTCCCATACACATATAGTGAAAAGACATCAAAACTCGGAGACAGGAAGAGCCAGGAAAACAGAAATGTACTTATTGTCCTTTGTTACCTTAGAGATTATGTAACTCATTTGTTATGAAAAAATGCTCCATGACCCACAAACACACACCTATGTGCCATCAAATTTTGGAATTTTTTTCCTTTATGATTAACAACATAAAATAGATTAATTTTTCTTTTACATGGAAATGTCCAAAATTTAAAGTCAAACTTGAAGGGATAAATGCTACAATGACGCTTAGCTCAGAATCCATGAAGTTCTATATAATGAAAGCTATTTTGATAAACAAGTGCTGAGTCACAGAAAATATGCAGAATGAATTTATAAGATCAAGCAGCCCATCTCTTGGCTGTTACATGACTGTTTTTTATACCCTCTAATAAAGGACACTTTGTTATCATCAAAAAGAGGAGTTAATGTAGTCTGACTCCCTCTACTACAGATTTTGCATTTAAGTGGATATGACAGTCATGCTTAAAATTTTGCTGTTCCAGGTTAACTTCAAAACAACTAGTGTCCTACCTGCTTCCCCCAATTTAATATAGTTTAAATGGGCGTCTTCATGGCATAGCACATACCCTTTCTGAAGAACCTGGGATTTCACAGCATTTGAACCAAAAATAATCTAAATAAAATTCTACACCAAAATCAATCAATGCTGTTATTTTAATCATATTTAATTGTCTTTAAGTATGCCTTATGAAAAGCTAAAACATTATTAAGCATCTAAGAAGGCTGAATTAAAATATACCTGCTTCTCAAAGTAAACTTTCTTTTTTTCTTTTCTTCCTTCCCCACCTGGGGCTTTAATAGCTCTGAACCTCCTGATAAACTGAATTCACACTTTCTCCTCCTTTTTCTCTGCAGGCTTCTCTCTGCTGTTTCTTGGGGGCGAGACCCTCATTCCTCCACCAAGGGCTAGCTCATTTATTTTTAGATACTTGTGCTATTAATGCCAGCAGGTGTGGACAGCTGGGAAAATCAATGCTAACTTCTTGTTTCTTTCTCTGTATCTCAGTCTATTGGCCATTGGCATGGATAGTGGTGTAGCTGGGCTACAACAAGGACTGCCCTAAATGGCACATTGCAGCAGATTTGCATGAATAACAATAACAAGCAGTGAAAGCTCACAAATGGCTTTGTTTGCTAATTTGTAATGTGGAGGTCAGATATAATGGAATCTGACCTCCGAGGGTAAGAGGAATTGCCCATATGCTGTTCTCAGATCAAGAAACAAAAGCTCTACACATGAAGTGAAACTATTGTTAGACAACTGTTACACGAAGAACACTCGATTCTTTATGTCTTTGTTTGTTCTGTAAGCCATTTTCTCAAAACTTGGTTACATTGGTGCAAATTGCAACCAAGAACTGCTCTAACTTAGAACGTCTGTCTCGACTGAGATGTAAAAAAAAAAAGAAAAGAACAAAAAAAGGACAAAATTGTAAGGAATTTCTACAGACCAGCTTTGGGAAAATATTTTTTAGTTTGAATTGATATTAACTGAAACTCTCTTACTCAAAGCATAGTCAACTAGTTGCAGTTTATAGAATTGTTTACAGAATTTGAACATAAGAGGACATATTCAGTGAGATAACTGTAATTATCAAAGTGTATCAATACTGAGGAAAAGAAAATTTTTTCAAGTTTTACAAAGCTAACTTTAAGCTACTTAACACCAAAGTTGACTGAGAGTCACTTCAAATTCAGAACAAATCTAAAGATTATTTGGATTATCAAACATTTGTGAATTTGTTGGTGAACTGCACTGAATTAATAGTTCTTGATTTGCTGATAGAAGAAAAAAGTTTGGCTTATTTTCATACATTGCCTTTAAGGTAACTTGAAGTAGATGAAATTTTTTTTCAAGAACTTTTGGTTTAACCTAAAGACTTTACAGGCCATTATTCTAATTTTTATCTAAGAATCACCAGTTATAAAAAAAAAATAATTTGAATATCAAACTTTGATATGAAATATAAAAATAAAAAATTTTTATAAATTGCCTATTTATATTTTAACTTGGTTGAATAAGTCTCCTTATTTTTTCTGTATAAGTGAAATAGAATATCATTTTGCTTATCATCTGTATGATTATATAGATTAGATTTTTGATTTAATATAACAAATTCAGATATCTCTGTTTCATAAAGAGTCCTGGACTTTATTTTGTACATTATTATTACAAAGATTTTACCATGGTCGTTGACTTAGCTTTTTCTATTATGTGTGTTAGGGTATGTGGACATTCCTTTTCTTTCCTGTTTTCTTACAGAGAATATAGATTAGACAGAGAGAGAGAGAGAAGACTTACCAAGTCTGGCAGCATTTAGATTCCTCAATATGAAAGCTGCTTTTTCTGAGAAGCCTTTAAGTTTACTTTGAATTTATGGATAAATCCTTTGGATTTAGAAATAACAACAGAGAAGATTACCTCATTTAATATGCTAAATATGACTGCGAAAATTTTGGCTATTAGCAACCTGTTTGATACTGTCACTAAATAAATCAGTGTTTAATAATGGAAATGGTACTCAGACCACAGGCACTGATTGGGACAAACCCATGGCAAGGTTTTCTTGCATCATGGTGAGGGGCATGACACAGAAGGTGAGTTTGCTGCCTTTTTCATTAAAGTTACACCACTGTGCTGAGAGGCAGGTGAGGAACATGAGTTATTTCATACATACAGAACAAAAAACAAGCTAGTTAAAGGCAAAAGACTGGCTCATGCTCTAGCTCAGACCGAATGGGCCTTTGGCTGCTTCTCCGCCACCCCAAACAACCTACAGGAACCGTGGAGGTGTTATGACTTGAGCCTTTTTCCTGTTGCTGTTTTGCATCCCTTCCAAGGCAACATTTTTATAAGTACCTTCAAATGAGAGTGAGTCTGAGTGATTATCCTAACTTTCCTTGTGTCTGAATTTCAGGTGTTGAACATCTTCAGGTCCTTCCCCTTGTCTTCACCTAAGGCTGGGATGCCTCAAAATCTGATCAGAAGTACTATCCAAATCCAAAGACGGTCATGCCCAAACTGAGGAGTCCCGTACCGAGTACTGTGCATTCATTACTCATGTGAGATCTGTAGAGCTGACACGAGCAATGGCTGGGCTCCTGTAGTAGTTTGGCCGTGATTGGCCAATGTATATTACTGACACTTGATAAAACCAATGAAAGCGTGGGTACGCCTTTTGCGAATACACCTTTTAAATGCGAACGCGGGAACCAGCTCTCTCTTGGTTTCCGGCTGGGACACAGGTAACAGCTCCTGCCGGCCGCTCCCTTCTCCCCCCCGCCCCCACGGCCTTCAGGGCCTGGGTGGGGGGGAAGCGGGCCGGGCCGAGCGCGGC
>WAAG01025503.1:6027-22506 GCA_013390105.1 Tichodroma muraria
AGGCGCCGCTCGGCCCTGTGTCCCCGCAGGTCGTGGAGCGCTGCGTGGCGGCCGCCGGCTACAGCGTGGGGGAGTTCGCGGCGCTGGTCTTCGCTGGAGCCCTGGGCTTTGCCGAAGGTGCCTGGGGGACGTGCGGAACTCCCTGCTAGGATCTTCCAGCCCCGGCCCGTGCTGTTTCCAAAGCGTTGCCTGTTACCACTGTGTCCCTCACGCTTTTTGTTTTTAATTAGAGGACAGATTTTACTTTCTATTTCCACTGTTCACTTTGACGTGTGTAATACATTAAAAGCATTGACGTTTCACGAGAGTGAACAGCTGCCCTTTCTTGCGCGCAGGTGCCCGCGCTCACATTTACGCAGCATCTCTGTTTCTCTCCGTAGCGCTGTACGCGGTGAAAGTGCGCGCCGAAGCCATGCAAAAGGCGTCGGAAGCTGTCCCCAGTGGAATGCTCTCGGTTGTCGGCCGGCGAGAGGCAAATTACAAATTTGCCTGCCTAGAAGCCCGTAAACACTGTGAATCGCTGGGTATAGAGAACCCCGTGTGCACAGTTTCAAACTATTTGTTTCCAGACAGCAGAGTCATTGCAGGACACTTACAGGTATTACTTGAGATTAACTATTCCTTCAGTTGAACTGAGCATTTCACTTTTTAAAAACTTTAACGTTGCACTACTTTGTGGGTGTTATGGATGACCTTAGTTTGTCCAAACAGAAGTATGTGATCTGTGGGGTTTTTTTCCAGCATGTTGTTGGGTAGGGAAAGGAATCCCTTTATCACAGTAAGTCTGATGAGGTGATTCTTGTGGGGTGACTGAGAAAACCTTTGTTGTGCAAGACTCACTTCTCTCTCTCTTTTATAGGCTTTGGAGTTTTTGCAGGAGAATGCCCGAAAATATTATTTTAAACGTACAAAAATGCTTCCAGTCAGTGGGGCTTTTCATACCAGACTTATGGAACCAGCAGTAGAGCCACTGGCTGAAGTCCTAAAATCGATTGACATTCAGAAACCGTTGTTCTGTGTGTATTCCAATGTTGATGGCAAAAAGTACATGCACTCAAAGCACATTCAGAAGCTGTTAGTGAAGCAGGTGGTGTCACCTGTTCTCTGGGAGCAGACCATGCACTCAGTGTACGAAAGAAAGCAAGGAACAGAATTTCCTTACACGTATGAAGTGGGGCCCGGGAATCAACTAGGAGCCATTCTCAAGCAATGTAATTTAAAGGCCTGGAAACAATATAAACATGTAGATGCTCTGGAAGATGAGGAAGCAGCAGAGACTTAAATAACCTTTTGAGAAAAATCCACACAACTCTTTTTTTTTTCTGATTTAAAATTTTGTGCTCCCAAAAGAGGAAGTCTTAAAACATTCATGGCTTCTCATGATGTGAAAGAGCGCTATGTGCGTAATTGCAATGAACATTTTCCTTTGAGTTCCTCAGGTGCGGAAAGAGGAGAGCGAAGTTTGGCTCTTCCATCTGTGTTGGGACTGCAAAACTGTCAACAAACAGGCCAAGTAGCATTGTTTGGCCTCAATCCTGCAAGCAGCTTTCCCTCTTGGGTTTTTTTTGTTTGTTTTGGTTGGTTGTTTTTTGGGGTAGTTTTTGGGGTATGGATTCAGGTTCCTGTTGGTACCTTGGCTGTCTGGTGCAGGAATCTTTGGGAATGCAGGGGTTGTTGGCTCCAAGTTGTGGAGAGCTCTGCTCTGGGCTGGAGGGTGCCTTTAGAGGAGCCATTTGTTGGGACAAATGCTTTCAGTGTGTTGATGTTCCTGTTTTCTTACTCAACTGACTTGTGGGGTGTTCATCTGTGTAAAGTTCTCTTACTTTGTGTCCACATTGCCAGGTAGCAGCTGAGTGAGGCAGATGATGTTACTAGAAAAATTATTTTCTTAAGGTTAAACTACAAATAAACTATGAAGCTTCTCTTGCAATTTTTAATGCTTTGGGGTGCATCATTATTGGCTCTGTCCACATATGGATGGAAGTAACTTTCCCTCCAGTTGTCCAATGCCACGTTGGTTGTGCCAAGTTACACAAGAAATGTTCACTGGGAAAAAAAGCTTAACAAAAAATATTATGTATGTTTCCTGGCAGCAGGAAATGATGAGCTGGAGAGCAGCAGGTTGTCCCAAACCTTCCTGGAAAGAGCTTCCCATTTCCCAGTTTGTATTTTTTTATTTTGGTATTTTAATGCTGTATTTAACAGATACATAGAAAAAACTTACGATATAGTACTTAAATCAAATGACTGACAGTGTCTTCAATAATGTATTATGAGATGCAGGCAAACTTCCAATTACAGTACCAATCATTCTTTAATTTCACATTTATGACAGGGAGAGTGAATTAAAAACACTGGTCCTTATTATCATTGCTAAGTGGGCTGTATTATTAAACAGTTCTTTTGTGGACTGCAGCTGGCAGCTGTGCCTGCCCTTACAGTACAAATTCCACTTTTAGAATGTGTAAACATTAACAATTAGTAAAATACTGGAGAGTTTTTCAGCTTCACCACTGGACTAGAGGCTGATGATTAAGGGTTGGAATAACTAAAGAAAATTATTTCAGTGAAGGTTCCTATGTTACAGGTAAGGTGTTAATTATTCAGAAAAGCAAAGTCTTCAGTTAGAATTCCTGGTTAGAATATTGCAACTAAATCCTATTCATATAATTAAACACTGGATTGTCCTGTGTTAGAAGTTTCTGACCACACATTGTAAGACCAAATGCAATGTTCATGACTTTCAAACCAGCTTTTATGATAGTTGAAACTGAGCGTGGTATGTTGGTGGCACTAATTTTAGTGCTTTAAAATTTCTGGACCTTCTTTTTAATTATTTAGCCTTTCTGAGGAAATGTTGGAGACCTGTTTTCTATTTGTAGTGTTCTTGCCATAATTTTTTTCCTTTATTTTTCCTCCCTCATTTCACTTTGTTGTACACTTTGCTCGGAATTAAAGCTCTTTGGGAAATCCACGCTAGAAATCTCTTGTTTGCAAACCATTAGATAACCTTTGCACTTTTGTCAGCTGCAGAATGCTGAAGGGAAATCTGTATCCTAAGACCATTCCAATCATGTGTGTCTTGTTTAATTAGTGGGAAGAAGGACCCGTCACCACTGTCGGGTGTTTGCATTTCTTCTGTGCAGTGGTTGAGCCGAGGCTGCTCCTCAGTGAACTTTGTGTCTCCAAAACCAGAAGCCAGAGGCAATCATGCTCTTGTGTTGGTGTTGCAATTTCTAGGAGCAGAAAAAGTGTGATGGAGGTCATTGTACCTCTGTATGAAGAGTGTTCAGGGCTTGATTTTGTGTGGTGCCCATCAGCACAGCCTCACCTCACGTGCCCCCTGTAACATTGGCTGCAGCTGGGCAGAGAGTGCCCGAGCAATTACGAATCCTGGATCTCGGAGCATTTCTTGAATGTGTTTGCTCATCTATCCCCTCTGCTTCTGGAAACTGAATGTTTGACAGGTGAGAAACCAGTGCGGCTCCTTCGCCTATGAACAAGCAGAAACAGGATGTGGAAGAGAATCAAGTGCCGTAAATGCTGTCACATATGAGGAAGTGTGCAGTGTAAAAAACAATTAATGTTGGGTCTCCTGAGTCACTGTGGGGCTGTGACTAAAGGATTAACTAACTGTTCCACAGGTGAAAGAGGAGCCTGGCACTGACTGCTCCCTGGTGCTCCAGTTAGTGCTGATTGCTGTGGCTTTGGATGCCATTTGCTTTGTGTTTCACTTGTTTCTTTGCTGGGATTTGAATTTCTTGAGACTGTATTTTTCTCCATACATGCTGGATGATGAAATTTCCCTCTCTTGTGATTCAAAGCCTTACATTATGGATTACCAGAGTGGGAAAAAGCAGAGTCACCCCACACTGCTCTTAGATGAAATAGGCAGTGAAAGTCTCCTGTTCATCATTGCTCCCCTGTGCATAACAGCTATTTATCTAGAAATAATTATTTGGTAGTATTAAATTGATTTATCTGGGAAGAGTCAATTTTTTCATAGCTGATACTTTTATTACACATGAATAGTTTGTTTATTAGATCCTCCTAAATTTTACCCTTCACTAAATAATAACTTTAACAATTTTTTCTATCACACTGCTATTATGGAGCTCAATGGAGCAGTCAATTCACTGATAAAACTTTAGTCTGTTGCTTTTTTGCTATGTGGTCCAACTTCTGGCCTGTGTGTGACTCCAGTCCCAGGTGTGTTAACTGTGCTTTTCTAGAAAACAACTTTCCTACCTGCTGCTGAAGGGCACATCAGCTTGAGAGCATTTTGGAAAAATGTGACACTGGAATATATGCTGCTGCTTGAATTTCAGGGGTATGCTGGAACCATCACCCTTTACATTCCTTCTTTGCCTGCTTTCCTTTTGCTCTGCATTTCAAGTCATTCAAAGTTATTTCAAAATCCTTTGCATGAAATGGTCAAATGAAATAATCTAGTGGAGCTTCATTTTTCTTTTTCCCAGAAACATTTTTTTGAGATGGGCAGTTAGGATCATAATGGGATTTAGGCACCATTCATTAAAGAAAGGAAGCATGTTCCTCAAAGTGCTTAAATTTGGCTTGATTTGGCATTAGTCTTCACTAAAGAGGGGTTTAAATTCCTTGTCTGATTTAAAGCAGAGACTCAAACTTGAAACTCCAACTTCTCTGATGAGTGCTTAGATCACAAACCCACTGAATATTGTATTTTCCTCTTTTAAAAATACACTAAGGGTAGGAGTTGCTTGTCTGGGCAAGAAGCAGGCATCTCCTGTGCTGAGGGGAATACCCAAACCAGAGAGATGCACTTCCGTTTTCTCTCATTGAGAGAGTCTATAGCTCAGAATCCATCAAATTCTTGGGATTTTGTTCTGGGCAGCTCCTAGTTTTACTTTGAAAAGGGGCAGAAGATATTGCCAATAATGTGTGATAGCAGAGTCTTGGAAAATAAAGCAGACAACACTGCAAAAGGTTTGAAGCAACACTTTAATTTTAAAAAAGTATCATGGTTTTAATCTTTACTATTGCTTTTACAGTGTTAAAATTTAAAGGATGGCCAGCATGCCTTCAGTTTTCCTCACATCCAGAATCTCTTTAACAAACTCATTTATAGGAAATAGACACTTTATATTCCATTAAAATAAACTCAAAAAAGACTTTCTAATCGCCTGGAGTCACATTTCAAAACTAGCAAGTCAGGCAGTTATCCAGCAACAACCCCCTTATTTTAAAAGTTTTTTTCTTCAAAAAAGATATGAAACAGCAGTGACCCAGCACTAGCTTAGGTTTTAAATATTAAAGAGATTTTTATCAGTGTACATTTGAAAAACAAACCAGCTGCCACCACTGGGGTGTTAGTGATGTTGGTCAGTGTCCAGCAATGACCTCCTGTTGTAATTCTGTGTGTTAATTCGACAGTCCATAATTCATGGCCCACCAAAAGGCAGCAACAAGCAAAGCTGCAGGCACGAGCTTCTGGCAGAGGCACCTGACAGGAAGCCTGCAAGCCTGTGGGAAGAAAGGGGAAGGTAATTAGAAATAACACGCAGCAAAAAGAAGGTGCAAGGAAACTAAAAGAGTGCCCGTGTGGGAGGTCAGTGTGGGCCCAAAAGCACGGCCCAGTTCTGCTGCAGAAATGCAGAGGGGGTCAACTTTACTGGGGGCTCCTGCCACTAAAGAATCCTCCTCCCTTCTCTAGGTAAGTACTACCGGCAGCAGCTCTGCCCATCTCCCCAGGGAGACCCTTCCACCATTTGGCAGTGGCAGGTGCCTCCCCTCTGAATGGAACCCTGCGAGTTGTGTGGGATTTGGGCAGCATCCTCTGTCTTTAAACGAGAAATTTCAGCCTAAAGAGAAAAAAACAGGGCGCTGAGGGGGCACCAACAAACTAAGGGATAAAGCCCAGCCTGAAGGCACGTTATGTGCTTTACTCACTGACACTACAAGGGAGTCAGGTGTTCCTGTTGCCTCCTTGCCAACAAAAAGGTGGGAGAAAAGGGAGAGAGCATACCCAGCCTCCATAGCCAGTGATCCACTTTGTCCAGTTACTGCTCACAACATCTCCAAAGCTTCTTGTAACACTTTTAATAACATTCCATGTCTGGAAAACACTGATAGCAACCCTGATGATTAAAACAAAACAAAGAAAGCATGAGGATAGAAAATTT
This sequence comes from Tichodroma muraria, assembly GCA_013390105.1. Taxonomy (NCBI): domain Eukaryota; kingdom Metazoa; phylum Chordata; class Aves; order Passeriformes; family Sittidae; genus Tichodroma; species Tichodroma muraria. The sequence continues at coordinate 12,189 of WAAG01025503.1, forward strand.
ATTCTAAAAAGTGGCAAATAAAATATCAATTTTTAGGTAACAAAAAACCAACCAACCAAAACAAAACAAAACCCAATCAAAAACCTTTAGTATATTCCTTCCTGAAGTGTATGTGTACATGTATAATTCTCTAAATATTCAGGAAGACCTCTGAAATCTAAAGATAATTTAGTTTCAGAATTGAATGATTAAGTGACAATCTTTGTGGTTGTTTCAAACTTAGAAGAGCATAACCTAATGAGAGATGTTTATGTCCGATGAATCAGGACAGCAATACAAGACTGACACAGCAATGCCACGGGCTCTCTCTGGAGTGTGAATCCAGCTTTGCTGAGGTAGAAGGTGCATATATATGTCATATGCAGATATATCTTTACATTATGTTACACAGCTGTAATTGAACTGCATTCTGGTAAGTCTGCAACGAGTGACCATCCCCTCCCAGAAGCAAGGAGAAAATAAGGTAGAGTACCTGAGGCTTCAGACACAGCTGAGTACCTCATGTTAGGACACTGCTGCACATCAGGTCCTGCAATAGCTGTGCAGGACAACCCTTCAGCTCACAGCAGATAAAAGGCAGTTCAAACTAGTCCAGCCATGTTTTCTTGTAAGTGCATGGGTAAGTTATTGCACATGCAGTAACACGTTAATCCCACACTGGGCTGCAAGTCTCTCATCACTCAGTTGTGCTTAAAATTGTGTCTAAAGTTACTGTGCCTCTGAGGAATTTGAAATGGCAAGATATTATTTAAGTCTTTCGACTTTAAAAGGCTGTAGTCTGTGGAAACAATTTACACTTTACATTATTACAAAGCTTTTCCTTGTAAAACAAGCTGCTTTGCTTTTCTGTGTTCTGTATGAGGCAGCAGTAGTAGCAATAATTTTTTTAATTTTGTGTACAGAAACTTTCTCATTTGTCTAACATGATTTTTAAAAGGATCTGCCAATAAGGTAACTTACACTCGTGTCAGGTGAAGCAGTGTTTCTTCTAATGTCCTGTGGTGCCTCCTGTTAAATTCATCCCCAATCAGGGCCAGCTGATGGCCAACCTGAGTAGCTGAGCTGCAAGGCAGTCAGGATGTGCACGTTAGAGGAGAACCCTGCAACAGCAATTCTTCAAAGGCACTCTGCAAATGTCAGGTACTGTTATTCCCCCAACAGTTGGGCTAAACTGGGCATGTAAAAGTGAAATGTTACAGGAGGTTTGTTTCCTGTTATTTATTAGTTTATTGATTATTTTATGCCCATACACAAAGTGTTTTGATGTTTTCATAAGAAGCTGCATATTTGGCACTTTGGAAAAAGTATGCTGATTTTTTAGGTGTTTCATTTCTTTATACAAGGCAACGAGATTCTGGTTTGGGGTTTTTGGTTGTCCCACTCCTTTCCTTCCCCCAAGTCAAAATATTGAAACTGCCTTCACTTCAAACCTTTCAAAATATTTCATCTTACAAAAATGTTGGTTTTGTCATCCAACAGATTTACTCCAACGAGTTTCACTGTGCAGTGTGGGTCTCCAGCTACTGTGTGGTGTCCAGGTACAAACTGACCAAAACCTTAAGGCTTTTAGGGAGGTCTTGGATATACAGAAACTTGAACAACATCTGTGGCACATGTTGATGCTAAAAACTGGTTATGCTTTCCTGATGAAAATTTCCAATTAGATTTAGCTTCTCTCAGACACATGTTTTGTTCTGTTAGACAAATAATATGAATATACATTTTTATTTTAATTTGCATTTCTGCTGAGATCTGTTTATGAGAGCTGCTGAATAGTAAGTAGGCTTAAGAGCTTAATTCTAGGGTCTACTGAAAAAAACCCTTGGGCTTGGTTTGGTCAGTCCACCAACAAAAAACCAAAAAACAAAACAAAAAAACCCAACACACATCAGAAAAACCACAGAAAGGAATTTTCACACATGGGGGAGAAAGGCAACCTCTGACTCTTGTACTGGAAGAAATGTATGTATGGGATTAAGAAAAACCCAAGGCAGCACTACTAGTTTGTTATAAGTGGCGCCTGGAGAATTATGTAAAAATGGCTTCTTCAGCTGCTTGCTGTAACAGGTGGGTCTCTAATAAAGAGCCTTATCTGCGCCCCTGTGCAAGATAAAAACTTACAGACATTTAATGCAGCATAATCTTGCACAGTCAGTGTTAAGCACTACAGGTTATCTACACTTGCATCTATTCCATTTCCAGTACCATGCACTATGATTACTTGGCTTAGCAGTTTTCTGGAAAGTCTGGCACTTTGTACTCGGGGAGGACAGAAGGAATATTAATGTAGTCTGATACCTGATATCAAACTCCATTTGCTCTGTGGTGTCTGGAACTGTCTGGAGGTTACTGTAGGTTTCCTCTTCTGGTGCTCCATTGGGGTAGCTGGAGAGGACAAAGTGCCTGGGGGCTCTCCTGATATGAGACATCTTACTCTGCAACAAGTCATGAAAGACAACCTCAGGGCTTCATGTTATGCAAGATCTTTTCAATTTAGATGGAAATTGTTTAAAGTGCTCTTAAAGTTGCTCTTTTTACTTCTCCAGTCAGAACACAAGTGTTTCTAAGATAACTACTTTAAGAATTGTCAAAGGAAAGTTTCAGTAACCCAGCAGATGTCCAGCAATTCAAACATGCAGCAGATGATTGCTACTTTGTATTGGCTCAAAACGACCCAGAAATTGGAAAATCTCGATAAATATAACTAGTGTAGACAAGTATAGTTTCTCAGTAGTTTCACTTAGTATGAGATGCTTTCCTACATTGTTTGCAACAACCTGCCTGGCATTAAACCACTCTAACCCATGGAGATCCCCATGAGCAGCAAAAACAAAACTTCCACAGGTTTTCCTAAGTCTAATTCAGGTCCAAGTTTACACATCATCTTCAGCTGGAGGCTACCACCATGGAAATTACAAGCAACTCACCATAGAAATAGAATATAAGAAAGATTTAAACCCATTAATAGCTTTCCACGTGGAGGAGCAGACAGTAGGAACCAGTAAAATCAGTGGAGCTGCCTGCTTGTACAATAGCAAAGTTACTCACAACCACTATCACAAAATCAATGGCAAAATTTAACAGGTTTCAGCACACGTGGCTTGCGTCTAATATTGCAAACATTTGGAAAATACAGAGAGCAGTGTTTGGAGAGCAAAGCTGATGTTTTTGTAGTCATTAGGATTGTTTTATTTGGTTTATCAAGGGAAACAACATCGGAGTTGCGGATGGGGATTATTCCAAACTACACAAGTCCTAGGACATTTGCTGCAGTGGAAGGCTCTGCCTGATGAGGAGCTTAATTACAACCTTCTAGAGATGCTCTGGTTTTATCTGGCATTGGTTTTGGCCAGCTTTTTTATGGTTTGCTTCCTGGCTCCATCATTAAAAAACTGATCCCTTTTGTCAGTGGACTAATCCTGGACAGCAACAAAGGGAAGTTCTGCTGGCTGGATTTCTTTCTCATTTTAAACACACGCTCAGCAGGTCAAATGAAAAAAGCTCAAATAAAATATTCTCAGAAATTAAACTAAATCAAGCAAAAGGTAATGTCATAATGTTGCCTGGTATGAATTTGGTTTGCTACATTGCTGCAGTCTTGTAAAAACTTTAAATTTTACACTTGGGATAAAGTTAGGGCCTTTGTGATCTTCTTTCAATGTTTAGATGAAGTTTAAATTTTCAACAAAGCAAGATTATTCATAACTAATGTGTATGTATTACTACATAAGCAAACTCACAAAAATGTGATGCTAAGTAAATGAAAATATACTTGGTTTACAGAAGCGTAGGATCCTCTTAACAGTGTTTAATGTGTCTGGAGAAAAGCATGTTACAGACTAGTGTCAGCTGGCAGATATTATGTGTTTTATACAGTTTGAAGTTTTATCTTCCGGATTTTGTCCTTCTACTTGTAGCATTTCTGCTTTACTTATGTAGATATTTAGAATCTAGGATTTTAAATATATCCAGAGTTCTGAAAAGCCACGTAGTTTAACAGTGGCAAAAAGAAACTGGGATCAGGTCTTCTGAATTTTATTGCACTGGCTTTGAGGGGAGTTGTGTGACCCAACCCTCTTTCTAAGGGGAAATACCACAGCCTTCCTTCCAAGGGAGCACCTATCTGAATGTATTTTACAGGTGAGCTAAAAGGCTCTTTTAATTCAGATAATATTTTTTCAAAAAAGAGACAGTAGTTCCAGGTGCTGTATTTGCTTCAAAAGATGACCTGTCCTGTTTTAAACGCTTTTCCTTTACGTATTGCTGCATATAGTCTCTCTTCCATCCAAAAAAAAAATAAGAAGAAAAAAGGGTGATGTCCATAGAGAAACTCTGTGCGTTCCAGCACCGTACCTGATTTCCAGATACCCAGTCACCCCAAGGACTTTGTAGCTCTGAATCAGGTGCCAAGGCTTCATACACACACCAGAGTGAAGCTGTATCACATCAAATCAATCCATATTCACTGGAGCAGATACTTGAACGGATCTTCCATTTCCCAGGGCAACATCTAGACCAGTGGGTTACTGGGCGTAGTGGTGGCCAAGGGCTGATCACGTTCCCACAAGTGCATCCCTGTCCCTTTTTGGTGCAAGGTCCAATGTGACACTACTGCGGTATGGACTGGGTGACCCAGGGCAGCTCCTGGTTTGAGAACTCCACCAGACCTCGGGCAGGAGCTCCAAGGCGTCCTGTAGATCCATGAATGGAAAACTGGGAATGGCAGAGCAGGGTTTGGAGGATCCCAGGGATGCTGAAGTACTCCCTTGGACATTTAAAGTGTCAGTTCTCTGGATGCAGGTAATCTCAGTAGGCTGCATAGAGAAACAGTCAAAGCACGCAGTGCTGGACTTTTGGAGGTTTAACAACCCAACTGTTTGGCTCACACGTACAAAGTAAACATCTAGGGATGTAGTGGTGTACTCCTGTAGCCTGTGGGTACCAATGGAAATGTATTAATTGTGTTTCTTCACAGTTCAGAAAGTTGTCAAAAGTTACCTAGTAAAACAAGTGCTATAGTGGATAAAATGTAGTAAGACCAAGCATAAAAGGTCAGCTGTCTCCTCCACATGTATTACTATTTTTAGCTTTCACAACAACATAGTGAGGGGAAAATACTGAAAAAAAGGTATTTTCTTTTTCTCTTTTTTTCTTCTTCTTCATTTCTAGACTCAATGCTAGTTTCACATTCACAGGGCCATACAACGGAAATGTCTATATCTGTGTGAGATGAAAACTGTGTCCTGAAAAAGACCTATAATAAGTCAATGCAGTACAGAACTCACACGTAAACAAACCATACAATACCACAACAAAAGCCCAAAGTGCAACATATGCTACCTCACACCTGTTACCATGATAATACCTTCCTCCCACAGGCTAAAAAAGTTGTTGGGTCATGCTCTCCACAGCTCAGCTGCAGCCTCGTGTGCTGGCTTTGCCCACCGAGCTATCTCAATGCAAGGCCCATCCAGCAAGGAGGGGTGTTCAAATGTGTTTTACAGGATGGGCAGTACTGAGACAAAGGTAGTCTGGGAAGGTCACTGTCTTGAAGGTGCACAGGATGTGTCTAATTTAGTTTCAGAACAAAACTTAGCAATTATCTTCTTGAGAATTACCTTTCTTGAGGCCATTTATTGTTTTCTGTCATCACTTTAAAAATCTGGGTGTATAGGTGTCATATAGAAATGCACACAAAAGCTACATTAATATGACCTGTTCTGTTCCTCAGGTTTGGATCTGTGCAGAGCTGATCAAGAGGAGCATGTACGGCACTCCACAGGCCCTTCTGGCTCTCCACAGCAGGATGTGTTCATCTTCTACCACCCATCTCACCCTTCCCCTCTTTCTCTCATTTATGCAGGAAGAAAAGGCAAACTGATTTTGGTTTACAGAAACCAAAGGGTTATATGTGTTTGTGAGTAATTGCTTGTGATTCAGAGGGTAAGTGACCACCTCACAACACCTCTGAGGAGGCGTTGGCATGACCCCATGCCAGCAACACAGATCGTCTCCAAACAAGCAACCAGATCAAAAAAGCTCGAAATTCCCTGTGAAGCTTTGACCGTGCTTAAAGCTTAGTTTCAATGGTGAAATGCCTTCAGCAGAATAAATAATGTATTTCAAGTCAAATACATACTTAATGTTCTGATGAAAAGAGGTCTAGATCCAAATTTTAAAAACAGTTCTCCAAATGCCTAATTATAGGATGGAAATTATGCCAATTTATGAACACAAGACTGAATAATGAAGTATCTTCAGTAGAAAGACTATGTTGACAATGTCTTTACTTTGCGTAGTCAGGTTGATTTTACTTGTGAGGGTGTTTTTTAATCTAGCAAAAGAGAACAGAAAATCTTCTTGAAAAAGGAACATTGCTAGACCAGGCAAGCCAGTAGGTGAGTTGCGGAAAACAAAAGGATCTGAAACTTACTTCAGTCAGTTCAATTAGACTTGCTGTGTTAACAGATCTTAAGACAGGCACAGTGATTGTTATAGTATAATTTATAGTATAAATATATATAAAATATAGATCTATACTATACATAGTACAATAGTATGATTTGTATAATGCACAGAATGCATTAATGATAGTTTATATATTAACCTTATGTGTTTTACAACTCATCAATGCAGTTTATGTGCACTTCGTCTTACGCATACAATCTTACATGTTTTATTTAGCTGTGACACAGTAAAGCTATAAATAATAACAACATATGATTTAATATGTTTTAAAATTGGTCATGAAAACAGAAAACCACTATTGATAATCTAATTCCAGTGTTCAGGCTCAAAATTCCCAGCACCTTCCAACATAAATATGGATTGACAGACAGGACCCTTGTCCTTTACCCCCACGGTATCAAAGCCTATCTCAAACTGCTTCAGATTCTACCAGCTGCCCATGCAAACTAAATTTAAATGAAAAACAAATAGAGGCTTGGTTGTTTGCATATATATCTTCAATCCATAGCCACCTCTTTCAAAACATGACATCATCCTCACTGCTGCAAGCACAAATCTCTGTGCTATTTTACAAGGACAAGTCTTTGACATAGTGACCGAAGATTAAGAGCTAGTTAAGGTTTCAGAGAAACAGGAATATTTGGCATGCAGGAATATACACTTTAAAATCTCGGGCATTTTTTTGTTCGGTTTTCTTTAGGCGCTCCTATGACCTCTGCAGTGAGCAGCAGCTGCCCTCGACTTCTGACCCTCTTCCCTTGCAGGTCAGATGCTGTGAGCCACAGGCAGCACACAGCCCGTGGGCACCAGGAGATCCCTGCCCCTTCCCTCACAGGGACACCTGCCTTTGGAACCACCATAGCTCATGGCAAAATGTTGCAGGGTAACCATCAGCAACCTGAGTTTCTCTTCAACAGGTGAGAGGTTAAGTCATCGTTACTCATTTTGTGCAGGTTAGTTAACCCAGGGTGGTAGATGAACTCTTAAATCAGTATCAGGTCAAGGAGCAAAGATAAATTAATTCTTTGTCTCCCACCATGTTCTCCATCAGCTTAACATCAATGACCTTGGAGACTGTTTACACAAAACACTTCTTAATATTGCCTCAAACAGCTATTAAGGGACACTTTGTAAATCTGAAAAATACACGCTGTACTTCTTACATTTGACTTCATTTCTGTTTTTATGCTCAGTAAGTTAGTATGACAACATGCCTCCACTTGGAATGTAACAGAGGTTTTCTTACCTCAAAGCATAATAGGAATAAAGCATTTGATTATATTTAAACATAAAAAATTTGTTCCTTAAGCAAGTTCTGTGACCTCAGTAGCAAAAGAAATGCATACAGCAGACTTTAAATGGAGGAAACCTTTTACAACAAAGAGAAAATACAGATATTTTGTATTTCAGTCTCTACTGAAAATGTTTAAGGGATTCTGATTGAGTCAAGACTTCAAGAATCTTAAGTCTTTTATGTATCATCAACATTTCCATGTTGTCTGTTAGAGCACTCAGAGAGCACCAGTCCTGACTAGAACAGAGACTGTGACTGTAGAGAATAAGAGATTTCCACCTTAAAAAGTAGATAGCACAATTGTCTGCATTAAAAAGCCATCACTTGATAAGCCTATAGAGTATAGTTTTCCTTAAAGAGTCTACTGATTCCTTCAGTGCTCACAAACCTATTTCAATGGCTTCTAAACTGAAAAAGAAACAAGGGGTGTCTGCTTCTATAAAATGAACACATTCAATTCCCAAGAGGTTTCATGGGAAGAACTAAGAACATTGAAGAGAAGAATATATTGATACTACAGTGAAACTATTTCTATTAAAGAAACCCAAAACCACACACACACATTCTGCCAGGCTCTGTTCTGGGTTTTTTTATTTTGACAGCACCACCTATCTCAGGGATATCGCCTTTGCTCTACTTGTTTGTAAGGAGTTAAGGTTTAGATTGAGTCAGATTCTGCTCTAACATTTACATTTCCTTTTCAAAACATCTTCTGCCCTTTGTACTTCTCTGTCTCACCAAAAGGTTAAGATTCTTATATAATAAATAAGAACTTGCTTAAAAATGATCATTGAATTGCATGGCCAAGTTGCTGGAGGTAAGTACGACAATATATACGGTTCAATAATCTATGAATGGAAAAATGTTTCTTGGTTCACATTTATTCCAAAATTTTGTGTCTTAGATTTTTTGTATTTTTGAAAGCTCCTAAAACAAATGATGCAGACAGAAAAATTGTTATTGGTGTTCAAAAAAGTTTGTGTAAAGCTCAAAATTATTAATACAGTTACATAGTAAATTCTGAATTCTTAATTTTAAGATGTGTTCAATCAAATTAAAAATTAAAATCTTAATGTACTTAAGAGATGTACTTAAGAGACCTCATTCAACCACCCCATCCACTTGGAGGGTAAAGTACCTGCAGTGAACCTGCTGGCATCCTCAGCAGGCAGATTATGGGATTCATGCCTTGATAATAAATGTAGAATTAAAGGATGCTGGTCACCAAGGCCATAACCTATAAAAATAGCTGAGGCAGATGCTGAGCTTCAACAGACCAAATAACATTTTTAATTTAAACCTGGTAATTCATAATATTAGAAAGCTGGCACACCTGGGAGAGCTACGGGCTGCGTTTTCCCTCACCTGGTCCTCTTAGCACTGTGCAGCACAGCACCCACACTGTCACCTTGCACCTCCAGCCCATTTAGGGACACTTTATTGGACTTGTGGTCAGAAAACTCATCATCTTTTATGACCTTTTGTGGCATCTTCTACAGGTGCCTCTGGAATCCCAGTTACTGCTGCCACATTGGGAAGGTGAGAGAAACTGTTGATATGCAAAAACAGTGTGACTGTGAATCAAAGAACTTAAATTTACCTCAGTATTGATGCTGTCCTTGTTCTGAACATCAGCACAGAGAATTAAAATGCCACACTGTTTGCAGTTTTACTTAGATTTCCTGTGTTGGGTCAAGCTCACAGTTCCTACTCTACTCCCACCAGTTCTTGTTTTGCCCAGCATGCTGTTACCCTGCAGAGGCTGAGTGCATTCAATTTTTTTTACTCTGCTCACAATGGTCTTATGGTCAATGGCCTATTGATACAGAAATCGTTAAAAAGAACTACCACAGAAACCTACCAAACAGCAAAAGTAGGCAATTTTGTTAAAATTTCTTCTTTCAGGGAGATTGTGTCCCTACAGAGGGTGACATTTTTACACCAGAAGGTATCAAGCACCTTGCATAAACACTGGTTTTCTTCTTCGTTATACTCAGTGCTAACTCTCATTCAGCTGACATGCATTAAATGAAAAAAAAATTAATGTGCCCACAGTATTTAAAATCAAAATAACTTTGTCCATGTATCTGTGACAGAAAATGACAATGGAGTCTACTCAGTCTTCCTGTTAAACACGTGTCTGTCTTTCTGCTATGGCCCTGAGAAGCAATCTCAGGCTAATACTTTCCACTTAAACACTTCAAAATCTGTTTAATTACAGAACTCACCACGCTGATGAAATCACTCCTTGTGAAATGACTTAAACATTACTGAGTATATGCTGCTGTACAGATTTCTGTATCGTTCCTGTTATCAACAGCATCGTTTAAACGTACACGGATATAGCAAACGAGTTACTCAGGGATTTTTTTATATGTTTAACTCTGGCATATTTTGCTACTTATCTTGGACTTATTTTGCGGGCTTATTTCCTGCTTTGCTGAGAGCGAAAGTGCACGCACTCCGCTCCTCGTCTGCTTAGAACACCGCGGTTGAGTACAAAGCGCACGGGTGCTCGCAGCATCCTTGGAGCGCCACAGGTCCCTGCCGGGGCCG